>JAHHUM010002040.1:175712-402785 GCA_036173005.1 Crenichthys baileyi
CATTAAACATGATGGTGGCAGCATCGTGCTGTGTGAATGCTTTTCTTCAGCAGGGAAAGGGAAGCTGGTCAAAGTTGATGGAAAAGTGGATGGAGCCAAGAACAGGAAAATCCTGGAAGAGAATTGGAAACAGCAGAGACTGGGGTGGAGGTTCACCTTCCAGCAGAAACAAGGACCCCAGACATACAGTCAGAGACAGAATCTGCATCCAGTCTGACTGAGCCTGAACTATTTTGCAAAGAACAATGAGAAAAAAAGACATACAAAGCTGCTAGAGACATACCTCAAAAGACTCTAAGCTCTCATTGTAGCAAAATGAAGTTCTACAAAGCACTGAGTCAAGGGATAACACAAATGCAAGCCACACCTTTCAAACTTTTATCTGTGGAAAATGTAAAAAAAAACGTTTCCTTTTCCTACCACTTTACTTTCTGTGCTTCACAACAACCTGGATCTTGTGTGCATGTAAACAATCTGTGAGAGTCAACCGTTTAACATCAACCTTCACCTGAGCTTTATTGACATGTTTCAAAGGGTTAAAACTGTTTACACAACAAACCTGTCTTATATGTCACATCCCAACACATTCTTTGCCTTCAGCAGCTGATAACCACAGCCTTCTTCAGCTTCAGTGTGAATCCTACGCCTGCCTTCGGTAAGACACAACGTCAAACACAAAGATACATCTGTGTTCAGAACTCATAACCAGCTGCATTGTTTAATATGGGGGCAACGGGCAGCTCGGCCCAGACTTTATCTTGATCTCCAGACTGGGAGACTCCAGTTCTCAGGGCTCAGCAGACAAAATCCTCCACTTGTTTGACTCACTGGGCCGCAGCGTGCCAAAACCTTGAGCCTGGGCCGTCATTATGACTGGATTCCCAGCCTTCGGGTGGCACTATATCCCGCAGGGCCTGGGGAGGTGGAGTTCACGTTGACACAAGCAGCTGTGGACAATTCTGAAGCTGCCGCTGTTCCCATGCAGCCGAGCAAGGGGGCAGTTGGAAAGAGGGAGTCAGCAACACCTGTGTGCAGCCCATTTTTTAAGTGATTTGTGGGAAGAAGTGTAGGAACAGTGAGAAGAGAGGGCAAACATGGGTGGGTATGTGTGTGAGTGAAGGGTTGGGGGGGGGACTTAGTGAAACGTTATCACAAGACCACACACAAGGAAATCTATGTTGATGTTCCTTTCACACACACCTGTGCAGCTATAAAAAAACTTCCACTTCCTCTGAACCTCCTCCCGCTGATGCCTAAAGGCTGAAACGTTTCTCTTTTATCAGTTCTTAACACCCAACTCAACAAAGGAAACTGAATTTTACAGCCACTCAAAGATTCCTGTCCACGTAAGCCATGTTTCTAGAACACTATGCACCAATTAGATGACTAGAAATCTTCCATTTTCACTCTCACATCGATCAAAATTAAACACATGAGCAGCAGAATGGTTTAAGAATAAAGGACTGCTGTCCTTGTCTCCTCGCTAACGAGATTGTTGGCCAGGGTGGATCTTCAGCACCTGAATGGGGACGCAGCTTTGCATGGTCACGTACTGACCAGCTCTAAAAAGGGCTGTTCATCAAAAAATGATTATTAAATAACACGAAAATTTCAGTTAGTATTTTTGCTTAACTAGCAAAGAAGCTCATGGCCAAATCAATAACTGCAAGAGGCCCAGGTCGTGTGACTGCAAAACAAGCCAACATCATGACTCCTCCCCCGCTGTGCTTGATGAATGGTATGTGGTGTTTGTGATAATATGCTTTCTTTGGTTTTTGTCTAAACATGGTGCTGAGTATTGTCCAAAAGACATTGTTCTGGTCTTGGGATTCATTCAGATGCAGCTTTGCAAGCCTCAGTTGTGCTGAGACCCTTTCAAACAAAACCATGCTTGTTGAGTATTTGTCAAACAGTCCTGTAAGAGATGAAGCTCTGATTACTTTTTTGTCCTGATATGCTGAAATTTAGGGTTTCTGATAAATATAGATGCTTAATAAATATAGATAAATAACCATTCATCTTTAACTGAATCCCTTTTAAATAAAACAGTTCAATGAGGAAAGCTGAAGAATCTAAGGGAGGGAAAATCCTTTAACCCGGTGCACATGGTTTCTTAAGTGGGGAGCTTCTGCGGATAGAACAATTGCATTATCAGTAAACATGTACTAGTTATCATGGGAAAACAAAAAAAAAATGTTAGATAACCCATTTTTTAGTTGAAGTGTACATAAATGAACTTCCACAGACAAACAGATTGGAGGAAATCCTTTCCCCTGAACACTCCTCTTTGATTCAGCAGTTGATCTTTTAACAGCGTCCAATATGAAGGATGAGGGAGTTGGGGGAGGATTTTATATTTAAGCATCTCTTTATCCTCTCCCTTTTGAAATGTCAAGTTCAAAGTAACAAACCCGATCCACCAAACCCCCTAAACCCCCCCCACGACAGCTTTGGGACGAGACGCAGCGCGCTACACATGGAGTGTTATTAACTGTGATTCTATTAAAACCTGTAAACAGACCTTTGATGTTTGCTCCTCATGTTCTTGTCAGACCCGTCTAATCAAATCAAAGCTGTTTTTTTACCCCAATTAAATTCTTATTGCGTTTTGTGCTAACTGAATTGAACTAATTCGTTTGGGATACTTTCTCAGGAAGTCTGTCTGGTGAACATCTACAGTCCCACAGGGTAAATGAGACTCTAGACTCTAGACAAGACTCTAACCTTGAAAACTGGCTCAGAGTTTATCTGTTCTTTCTTTCTAGATGAAACGACTAAAGGAGCTACATCCATTAACATTTACTTTTCCTTTCCCATAGAAAGTACTCCTGGATCAGTGCTTCTTTGTTCTCTTGTGTTTTTGCTCTGTTCTCTCAACCCCAGCGGTCGTGGCAGATGGCCGCTAACGGCTGGTTTTCTGCTAGAGGTTTTTCCCGTTAAAAAGGAGTTTTCCTCTCCACTGTCGCTACATGCATGCTCAGTATGAGGGATTGCTGCAAAGTCAATGCCACTGACTGTCCACTGTCGCTACATGCTCATCCGGGGAGGAGGGAATGCTGCAAGTCACTGACTGGATGAAAATCTGCTGGTTTCCTTAGATAAAAAATTTTTTTATCCAATTTGAATAAATAACAGAATCTGACTGCACTGTTCAATGGTTAGGACTAATTGGAATGTATGTACCTGCCTTTGTGAAGTGCCTTGAGACAACATGTGTTGTGAATTGGCGCTATATAAATAAACTGAATTGAATTGAATTGAAATAAAGTGTTCTTCAGAAGCAAACATGAGAAGATACAGGGGTTGGACAATGAAACTGAAACACCTGGTTTTTTAGACCACAATATTTTTTTATGGGTGGCCCCTCCTTTTGTGGCCCAATACAGGTCAACTCGTCTTGGGAATGACAATACCCAAGTCCTGCACAGTGGTCAGAGGGTTTTAAGCCATTCTTCTTGCAGGATAGTGGCGGGTCACTACGTGATACTGGTGGAGGAAAACTTTTGGACTCGCTCCTCCAAAAACCCCCAAAGTGGCTCAATAATTTAGATCTGGTGACTGTGCAGGCCATGGGAGATGTTCAACTTCACTTTCATTGTTCATCAAACCAATCTTTCACCAGTCTTGCTGTGTTTTTGGTGCTTTGGTCATCCTGATACACGGCACCGCCTTCAGGATACAATGTTTGAACCACTGGATGCACATGGTCCTCAAGAATGGTTCGGTAGTCCTTGGCAGTGACGCCCCATCTAGCACAAGTATTTGGGGCAAGGGGATGCCATGATATGGCAGCCCAAACCATCACTGATCCACCCCCGTGCTTCACTCTGGGCATGCAACAGTCTGGGTGGTACGCTTCTTTGGGGGGTTCTCCACACCGTAACTCTCCCGGATGGGGGAAAAACAGTAAAGGGGGACTCATCAGAGAACAATACATTTTCACATTTTCCCCAGCCAAATTTTGCGCTCTTTGCACCATTGAAACCGACGTTTGACATTGGCATGAGTGACCAAAAGGTTTTGGTATAGCAGCCCCGGGCCGTGTATATTGACTCTGTGGGGGCCCGACGGACAGTTTTTGGGGGAAAAGGGAGAGTTGAGGTGCACATTTTATTCTGCCATGATTGGGCAGCCGGGGGTTTTTGTTTTTTTGGTACAATCCGGGTTTGCACCCGAACATCCCTTTCAGACAGCTTCCTCTTGCGTCCACAGTTAATCCTGTTGGATGTGGTTCGTCCTTCTTTGGTGGTATGCTGACATTACCCTGGATACCGTGGCTCTTGATACATCACAAAGACTTGCTGTCTTGGTCACAGATGCGCCAGCAAGACGTGCACCAACAATTTGTCCTCTTTTGAACTCTGGTATGTCACCTATAATGTTGTGTGTATTTCAATATTTTGAGCAAAACTGTGCTCTTACCCTGCTAATTGAACCTTCACACTCTGCTCTTACTGGTGCAATGTGCAATCAATGAAGACTGGCTACCAGGCTGGTCCAATTTAGCCATGAAACCTCCCACACTAAAATGACAGGTGTTTCAGTTTCATTGTCCAACCCCTGTATGTACATCTAAAGTGAAGAGAGGTGATGAATGAAAGCTTTTTTATTTTATTTTCAAATTTCCATTTTATATCCCAGAGTAATTTTTAAATAATTCAGTTAATTTCTTACCATTTCTAAATATAAATACAAAAGTTCTCTGAATTTACAGCAGATATTATGGCAGCGATCAGGCTTTACCTACAAACCTGCAAAGATGAATGGATAAATAAAAAAACATTTTCTACATCTCACAAATGAAAAATACATAAATCAACTTCTATATTTTTCGCCTTTGTAGGAGTGCTGTTATGGTGTCCTTTAAGTTTGTCTTTGGATTCAAGTGTCGGTGATGTTCTTCCTAGTAATTTATATGGCCTGCACTCGTATAATGCTTTACCAAGTCCTCAGAGACCCCAAAGCGCTTTACACCACAATCCGTCATTCACCCATTCTTCCATATTGTAGCCACAGCTGCCCTGGGGAAGACTGACAGAAGTGAGGCTGCCATACAATCTGCACCACCAGGCCCTCTGACCACCATCAGCAGGCAAGGAGGGTGAAGTGTCTTGCCCAAGGATACTGAGACGGACGGGGGAGCAGGGTTTCGAAACCAGCAACCCAACGGTTACAGGACGAACTCCTGCCACCTAAGCCACAGTCGCCCTGCTATAGCCAAATGATGTCCTTGCTTGATGTCCTGCTGACCTACATCTAAGCCAGATTCTGCACAGAAACAAAGTCATGTTTTTCACCTTTTTACACTGCTTTAAAAATATGATAAGCCTACATATGTAATATATAACAAAAATTATTTATTATAGTTTTTTATTTTCAAAGTGAAAAAAGAATCTGTTTAGCATGTAAAGGACAGATCGCATCTGCAGATGACAGAGGGATCAAATGCTTGAGGTGAACGCTTGAGGCAGACTGACTTTAGCTGAAAGCACACGAAAGCCCAGGAGGCTGAACAAGAGAACACGCAAGCTAGATAAGTGAGAAAAGGCCGAGTCAGAGCTAAAAAAAAGGTGGAAAAATAAGTTTACTCCGTTATAGTTAAGAAGTTATGAAGTACATTGAAGTTGATTTACATGTCAGCTCATTTTTCGTCACTCCTGAGTTTGCAGAAATGAGGCTGCTTCAATCGCCATAACCCCGTCAGCACTTTTAACAGCAAGACCTCCTCTGCCTGAATGCAAGGGAACTTGTGGAAATGGTTATAAAGACGTTTCTGTGGAGCGTTGGCCGGGGGACTTCAGGCATTTCTGAGAAATCTCACCATAATAAAACTGGGCTGTAGAGTCTGAAAGACCAGGGAGCAAGGCATTGTGGGAAAAGTGTAATGCAATGATTTTTTGTTTTTTGGAGTCTGATGGAAAAAGCATCTTAAAGTCCAGGATATTCAGTAATACATTGATTTCTCTAGGAGGTTCTTATTTTTTCACCCATCCTTAAAACTTTAAGTAAGGAAATAAATCAAAGGATGAATTTTTAATTAAGTAAGACAACTTCATAAAAAACACTACAGTCAGACCAATGGGAGATACAAGCCTAGAAGGGAGACAAAGAATATGCTGATATAAAATATCTGTTAGGGTATCCTGATACGTCCGAATGTTGTGGGGCATATCAAAGCAACGTCAACGGGAAAAATTCACAATGATCGTTTGTCACACAACTCATTGCTTCATATCAGTGAGTGATGGATTCTCCAGTTGAATTTATGTAAAACGTCACTGACAGATTGACTAAGAATGACTCTCAGCACATACCCTTAAATATAGAAATTTAAGTTTCTGATTCAGTTTACAAAATTGAGGTTGGATTGATTGCTGCATACTGTAAAAAGATACTGACATCTCATTAGTACCCCAAACAACCAAATTTTATCTATTTGCCATAAAACTTTAAAAAGTCCTCAGGTAAAATAAATGTATGGTGGTGTCTTAATAAATCCGCCAATCTAAATTAGAGCCAAAACAGAATGTGCAGTATGAAGAACAGGTTTTTTGTTTTACTTACCGAGAGGAGAGTTTTTTGCTAATGTGTGACAAGTTCCTTAACCATCCATTACATTTTTACATTTAGTATGTTCTATTTAAAAAGCACTACTGTGTTTTTAAAGCTTGTCCATATCCATGTTCCTGGTCTCTGCTGGGCAGCAGATGCCAAACTGGCTGGAGGTGAAGGAAGCCCATGGCGTCATGACTCCTCCAGCCCTGCAGGGGGCTTTGCAGAATCAGATTATGTCAGCGAGCTGCTTGTTCATCTTCCTTTAATATGTCCAGAAAACGTTTAAAAAACAGTTTCACTTAACCATCTTGTTTGGTGCATGTTTGTAATTACTGACAATTTTTAGTGATGGTTTAAAACTGAAACAATCAGCTGATGACTGTAAGACACTCGAGGAGCCATCATTTATTAAATGGGACTCTGGATGTGGTCTGTTTCATCAATATCACTGCATATTAGATAAGTATGACATGCTGAAAATTAAACATAGGGTTAATCCCTTCTCCAGAGGGATCTTAAAGCTGAAGTCACATGTTTTTACGCCATTATTAGCAACTTTTACAGAGAAAACGCTGGAGAGAAACATGTGTCTTTACAATGCAAAAAAGGCTGATGAATATAGTGTGACATTTTCTGTTATACAGAAATGTTCTGTTTTGGCGTTTTCACCTGACTTCAGATTGTCAATAAAATTTCAATATCTGACAAAAATGGCCTAAGCAAACAGAAAAGCAGTTTTCAAACAGTTTTTTATACATTAAAGGGAAAAATCTATTCAAACCTTTGGAAATATCCCATGTTAAATTGTAAATTAACTATTTGAACCATAAATAAAAGCTGAGGTGTAATTTAACAAGTCACATCACAACACTTGAAATTGACTTGAAATCTGTATGATTCGATGGAATTGACTTTGTAAAGTGACTCGAGACGACGTGTTGTGAATTGGAGCTTTATGAATAAACGGAATTGAATTGAATTTGAACCTTCCCAGGAGTGAATGAGGGTGTGGGATAAAAAAAAACATTCATTTTGAGCAATAAAACTAAGCTGGTGATTTTGTCACGGCGAATACACTTTATAACTTTTATAACTTTACAGATAGTTGTAAATGTAAGAAACCTTAAACAAATCTTTGCCAACTTTTGGGGCAAAGCAGGGAAGAGGAGAGGGAGCTCCAGTTCGGAGGATGACCTGATGTTTTACAACCATAACTTGTGACTTTTTTCACAGCAGTTACACTCTGAAACAAAATTAAAATCACTGTAAAGTTGGAGGACGTTTGTAATAATTTGTAATTACTAAAGCCTAGATGACAAGTTCCCAGAGAACCTTTAACGACTGCTGGGTTCCCACTGTTTTAATTTGTATATTTTAACATAAATTCTGTAAAACGTTCAAAGGTAACTGGTTTAAATACCCAAAAAAATAACCTCGATGAACGTATTTACTCTCTCCACTTCCAATGGATTCTGAAAGTAGAATACTACATTTCATTTAGTTCCACTAATTAATATTTCCCTCAAAAGTTAGCTGATTTTATTCATGTATTCGAATGCAAACACTGTGAAACACTGCGATATTCAACTTGATCGTCAGGGTTCAAATGTTGTGTTTGCAGACAAAAAAAAAGATCATACTAATGAATAACTTAAAGTTAACAGAGTGCAGTGGAAACAGCTCCTGAAAACTACCCTGTTTCCGGTAGTGGAAGGGCAAGATATTAATTTCTGTGCCTCAATGGCAACTTTAAAACATACTGTATAAAACGCAATAAAAGCAATTCATAGTGATGCAATAAAATTATTCAATCAGCCAAACCCATTAAAATCTGGACATAAAAATAAAATTTCTAAGAGCCGTGTTGAATATCCCTGCCACAGTTACTACGTACATATTGTTTTTGAAGACCTCTTTGCTGAGGTAATCAGAAATTACTGTTGACATGGCAGTGTTTTAGCCGGACTACAGCTTTAATCAGGTTAATAGCAGTGTATTGATGTGCATGTAAACTCTGATGCATCGGGAGGATGAATAACACTCTACTTATCACAGAAAAGCGCTCAAGCTGGAAAGAGACAAAATGCAAACTACGGTGCAAAAGAGTCAGACCAGACCTGGAACTGAACTCACAAGACAAATCCTCACTTGTGTGTTTAAGCAGGAGTTTCACTGGAAACAGTATAGTGAGGGTAATCGTACTGAAAATAGACCCAAATACGTGCTTTGCTCCAAAGGACTAAGAAGATGCGGCTGTACGCATGCAACAAAAAGGAAAAAAAATAAGTAGATCATTCAAGTAAGGATAGGTTATAATTGGACAATTGGTTTTTAGACCCAGTCCATTTATAATATTGCATTTATAAAATAACGTGAGGATCCCAAATCAGATAAGCTGTGCAGTTTCTTCTCTTTATCAGGCAGTTATTAAGGTCACGTCCACTTTCACAACAGATTGGGCAGAGCAGCCCAGACATCTTGTTTCCCCAGCAACTTCGCTCTTAAGTCTCCATGGGAGGGCGTCCCCGACCAGATGCCCAGTCCACCTCAAATGAGTCTTCTCAGTGTGACCAGGGTATGCTTCTTTAACCAACTGATCCCAATTGAGCTACAAGGAGACTAGGACTAAAAGAAGATCTGGGTTCTCATCTCCTGTTGCTATTTTTCTGTGTCCTGGCACAGAGAGAAGACCTTTGGCTGATGCACAAGGCCAACTTGAGAAACACAAAGACTATTATATATTCTTTGTCAGATTATAAGAGTCAGAGAAGAAAGTCACATAGGAGAACCAGAGGAGAAATCTTTGCCTTTCATTTTATCAGTTCATGCATTTTGTAGCAAAACCGCCACAGTCCAAGTCAACCTGTATTTTTGGGGTATCAAAGTTGGCATTTTAGGTGTATGAAAAGCTATCTGAGTACCCGTGTGCTGTCATTTACCAACTTACAAGAGGTAGTGCAGACACAGACAGATAAGACAACTCATCAAAACCAAAGAAATCTGGTTTTCTCCCTACCATTTAAGGCACCATGCCCTAATCCTTAAAGGGCCAAAGAAACAACAACACTCTTTGGTGCTCAATTGCTGCTACATTTCAACAGGGAGTAGGAGATCAGCAGACAAAAGGATGTATGAACACATGACAGCAAGGTTCCTCCATTTTATCCTTATGAGGTTTCAAACTGTCACGGAACACGCTGGATCTGCAAAGGTGGGGAACTTTTTGTAAGAATCTCCAGAGAATACACAAAGCAAAGTTAAATTAACTGAATCATTGGTCATTTTACAGAACAGCTGCCAATCCTAAACACCAGTCTGTATGAATTCTCTAGAGGATATACATCCTTAAAGTTGACAGCATCTCCAAGTCTCTCACTCCGTTCAACTGTCCTGTTTTCACATTAAAGTCTGGCAGCTAACTTTGAGTATTCTTCCTTCAGCAACAGTCCCCTCCTCGAAGAGCGTTGTTGTCTTTGCAACATGTATTAGATATGGTGCATTCACTGTTTTGAAAAAAATCTGAATTGTTAGTTTTTATCCGGGCAACGGAAGGTTGCCGATCAAGGTGAAATCTGATTCCTGACACCAGTCGACTTTTCTATTTATGTTTACTTCTAATAAATAAATTATGAAGGTTAATGACAGGAAGGCTACAAATATTTCTTAGATTGTTGTTAATTATAATTATTAAAGAGAAATGATAAGAAGTGATATCAACAAAACTATCTTGCACTGATTTATTGCCATGCATGCAACCAAAATCAGATCAGAGATTCTTTGTCAATATGAATAGGAGAACAAACGCAAATAAAAAAGCTTTTATGAAAACCTCTGTACTCCTATTACCTGTTTACAGGCGTAACCACAGTACAAACAATAAGCTGAGCTTTAATATCCAGAACAAACTTCTTTGCACTGATTTTTATAAAGACTAGTGAGGACTACATCGAAGCATTAACACTCAGCACGTTTTCTGCACAAAACAAATGTTTGATTAATAGTTTTGGTCACAAGAACAGTTTGCCTCTGATAACAAAAATACATTTTTATTTGTTTGCTAGTCTGGCTTCCACAGTGGGATGCATGATGTCTCCATTTGGGTTTCATTCAACTTTTTTATTAACTTGAGCTTTTTCCAGCTACAATATTAATCCAGACTAATGACGTTTCTCTTTTGTTCCAGAATGATCACATTTCTTCAGGAAAAAGTCAGTTTGTTACTCATTGTGCACTGAGTATTTATCACAGTTAATGGAGTGAAACCCTAAAATACAGCACTGTGAAAAGTATTTACCCCCTTAAAGATAATTTCTTTTAGAAAAAGACAACCTGAGTAAATACAAAATGCAGTGTCGGGAAAAAGCTTTCAGAACCAACCTGAACCTGTGTGGAATAGTAATTGCCTCCGGAACCTAATTACTGGTTTTTCCACCCGTGGCACAACAAGCATTTATGACAACAGGTAGTGAGTCTTTTACGTCACTGTGGAGGAATTTGGACCCACTCTTCTTTGCAGAATTGTTTAAATTCATCCCCATTGGAAGGTTTCCCAGCGTGAATGGCCTGTTGAAGATCACGCCACAACATCTCAAATAGATTAAGGTTCGAGGTAAGTGAGGTCTGCAGAGCTTCAGGTGTAATTCTGGGTTTTTCTGTGATATCCTGGATGAGTATTTGATGCATTCCTGGAGTAATTTTGATAGACCAGGCACTCCTTGAAAGTTTTTCCACTGTTCCTGTTTTCACCAATTGTTGATGGTGGGTTTCACTGTGGTTATCTTAGAAACTGCTTTGCAACCCTTTCCAGAACGATTGGTGTCAGCGAGACTTTATTTCTCATCTGTTCCTAAATTTCTTCAGATCAGGACATGATATGCTACTTTTTTAGATCTTTTAGCCAGCTTCATATCATCAGACAGGTCCTACTTAATTGATTTATTGATTGTACATGTCTGGCAATAAACATTTAAGTCTACCACACAAATATAGTCATAATACATTTGAATATTACTAAAAAAGTTCATTTATTTCAGTAACTCAATTTAAATGAAACACATTATATAGATTAATACCACAGAGACTGATGTTTTAAAGCCTTTATTTCTGTTAATTATGGTGATTTTCCCCTTATAGCTAATAAAAACAAACCATTTAACATTAGAATATTACCCATAAAAAACATTTTAATACAGAAATTTGGGCTTAATGAGAAGGTTATTTTCGAAAGGTACTTTAAATCAGACAGACGAGCCTCATCAGGCCGAATATTCTAATTTCTTGAAAATTACTGTATATTTGTATGTAAAACAGAAGAAATCTATAAGCCGATTAATCCTGTTCCACAGCACTAATCTAATTATCGGACTCACAGTGAAAGACAAATACAACCACATGATTTGTATCAACACAATGTTTGCCCAGATCTTAGCCACAGGCTTTATTTTTATTATGATATACTAATCGAGAGTAATAATTCAGTCCACTTTTTCTTTTCTTGGGATTATGCTAACTTTCAGGATTGACATGGCTTTATTCTTAAATTGCATTTGGAGAAGAAGCCCCCTGGGGCAGATTCCAAACCCTAAACTTGAGCTGAGGAGATAGATCACGTTACAGCTTTCATCAGGAACATCTTCAAAAGATGCTGGCTGTCTCTGGCAAACACCAATGTGCCCTAAAAGTCAACTCTTTACCACAGCTCTCTAATAAATCCTTTTCATCGACTTTGACATCGCCATCCAGTGTCTGATGCTTATCTGTGAACAAAGCTTGTTATCATCCCCGTCCATGTCAAGACTTGTGACATCCCATAACAAAGCGCACAAGGGCTCACCATTAAAACTCCACTTTAACCAAACATCTTCTCCTTCCACAGAAAGTTTCTGCTATTCAGTCTGCATACTGCTGAGGTCTTTGTATTCCGTTGGAACAAGAAACACTGGTTTGATCTCGCATTTAAATTCAGCTCAACTAACTTAATGCTGCAAGCGGTCTAACTTTCCTCCCACACGTCCGCTCGGTGACTCCTCATAGCACAGCAGAGAGTGACAAAATGCAGTCAGATTCTCATTTTAACGTATGCAAACTTTGTGTATCTGAAGGAATAACTCAACGTTGCACCCCAGACCCAGAGAATAGTATTAGGTAGGGCTCCTAATAAGACTGCAACATTCACTAGAACACCAGGTCAGTTTTCCTCCAGAGAAGGAAATTTTTCCTAGAAATTTGTGCCTCTTGCTTTGGTCTGTTAAGATGTCTCAGAGTCCCCTCCATGGACTCTGTTTTTCTTTCTCTTGCTGCCGTCATTGTTCTTTATAGTTGAGTTAGAAATAATTGAAACAGCTCGTCTTGAGGGAGCATGACAACTGTGTGGGGGTGCGAACATAAAGCTCACAAGCTCACGTTAACTGATGCCATCTGATTGCTTAGATAAGTGTTAGTTAAGTGTTTATTTGTTATTGCATCTTGTGTTTACACAGCAGCTCAAATGCATTAGCTGAGTGTAAAAGGCCACATTCTTCTTCTTCATTCTATCAACATTAGTTTGAAAAGCCAAAATTAATCTTGACCCAAGGCCTGCAATGTTTTTGTAAAATTCAGATATAGTCCCCCCCCCACAGATCATGGCAGCCCTGGTAAAGATAAATGTCACACCTATACCCCAAGCAAACAGAAAATTAGTAATTAAAACTAAACTCTGTGAGTAAGTTAAAACAAATTTTTATTCACCGGATTGTGGGACTTTTGGCCCTCGATAAGTAAACCTTGAGGACGCTGAATAAATATTGTTTGTCCACCTCATATGGGAATAATGCAAAGATGCAAACAGAGTGAAACAATTCCATTCAAATCCCAGGGTCCAATCAACAGTTGCTGCTGGTTTACGCCAGCAGGCTAATTTTCTGCCTCTCTTGTCGCTCCTGGGGGAAACTTAAACCAAGAGATTGGCTCTCTGGGGAATCTGCCAAACAAATGCCTTGCAACCACTAACTGAACAACAGAAAAGACAAAAGTAATTAGTCTGGATCTTGAATTGGCTAAAGGACAGAGCTCCGCTTAAACCATGAAATGTGAGTAAATCTGGCCTGCCTCCACCTATTGCTGAGTTTAAGAGTTACAGACAGAAATAATCAGTAACGATGTTCCCACAATATGCGTAACATTAAGCAAAGCCATCCAATCATAAACAAACTATGTTTTCAAGAGTACATCATCATATTGAAATAAGAGACTTATGTGCAAATTTCATGCATTAAATTCACTAGAAAAATCCATGAAAGGCTATAATAAGCTGGTTGACTGGGAACAGCTAATTCTGCATGCCATGATTTAGAAAGCGCCAGATGCATGCCATGTTCAGAGCATGGCACAGCCCATTAGCAAGAGACAAACACCATGACTGAGGGTCTGGTGAGCCCCGAGGTCGTCATGAATATTCATGTGCACATGAACACACTGAACACAGAGATATCTCTTCACCATCAAAGTCAGCCTGGATTCAAACACATTTCATTTCAATTTAACAGATGTGGCTTCAAATCTATGTTTCAGGCAGCTGGAGCTGCGCCAGACAAGAGGAGCAGCATCGTTTAATCTCGAGGGAAGAAAAGACAAAAACTGAATATTGACCAATAACTAGATATTAATGCAAAATTTATATTTTTTCTTTTTGTTTGCAGGGTTTCGCTCTCCACAGCATGAAATTAAAAATTGCCCAGTCTAACTTTAGTGAGCATTATCTAAAGCGGTGTTGTCTAAAGTGTTGCTGGAATGATTTTGAGTTTGATGATTTAAAAAAAATATTGGAGCCAAATTTTCACTGAAAAATAAAAATGTTTTTGGAAAATGTTCAGTATAACAAAATATTTGTCTTTTATTAACCATGTTGCTTTCAGAGGAAACAGGACAACATCCAGCAACTTTCACACAAAAGCAGACTTAATTAGCTTGGATAAATACAGCAGAGTAACTCATATCCCTGTTAGAATTATCTTTTTTGGCAGAAATCGGAACTTTGTTACATTTAAATACTGACTATTTTATTTTTAAGTAATCACAAGATTATTTTTGCAAAAATGAATGTTGTGAAGCCCCAGAAGACTTTCAACTCAATGATTTTGACCTGCATGGCAAAAAGTTTAGACACCACTGGTCTAGATGAAACAATTTCTTCCAATTCATTTGCAAACAATTAATAAAATAGTTTACGCCTTACCTGTAATCTGAATATTTTGTAAAAGTCTGCAACATTCCAAAGTTTTGTAAAAGCAGCCTCTGCACTCTTTGACCCATAATCAACAGGAAAACATGGAGAATACCTGCCATGTTTGCCATTTTTATCATATGTGGCATGATATCACTTTCCAACTTAACCGCAGTGATGGATTACAAGCAACACAAAAAAAACTATTTTTTTGCAGGCTCTTCAGGCATTTTTGAATGTGAGACAATGACATACTGCATGGTTTGGCAGAGTGACACAAAGCCTACCAGGTAATCAGAGAACGTGGCATTACCCAGAACAATCACAGGGCCTGAGGGGAGGCCTCGTGCAATTACTGGAGACGATCTGTGGCATGTGCATTGTTCACAGAGGAAATTTATCTTACATACATTACAAGAGAACACGCTTGAAGAGAGAAGTGTAAGCTCTAACTAGTGACATAGTCCTGTGGTCACATTTCAAACATGCCTGCAGGAAGTAAAGTGGTCTTTGAGGTTTCCACTCAGCAGTTAAAGGAGTTCAACGAGAGGCATTTTTTACAGCTTTACTGATTAATGGGGAACTTTGGCCTAGTGATGCATCAATCCAGGTGAGATATTCAGACTTGTTAGTGATGTTGGGATTCTGTAGGCCTTTACTAAAACCAGGACTTTGAATATATTTTTAAAAATGAACACAGTTTGATCTGATACTAGAAGCAGATATCTAGCTGCTTCTCCCCAGCTTAAATGCATCTACTAAGATACATCACTGCAAGCTGTAGCTTTATGTCACTTTGAGAACACATCTCTGATCTTAGATAGACTTACATTGCTAAAACACGTCTGTTTTGTCAATCAGAAAGGAAAAAAAAGTGTTTCTAAATCATTTTTGAACATTGTCAACACCATTTCTTTTGATGTTGGCACATCGTCAAACCTTTTAATATATGGATAGAAACATGAACAAATGAAATGCATTTAAGTTTTGTCAGGTAAAATGTACAGACTGCTGCTGAGTAAAGGCTTTCTGTGACCATCTTAGGCCATACACAGTCTATGAACACCACCAAATGGTCAGATCAATGTTAACTGAAATATTCATAAATAAGACCAGCACTCCAGCCATGTCAGCCCCATGAAGCATTCAGCATGCTGAGGTGAATCTTCATCAGTTCAGACAGAGTGTCTGCATAGTGGAGCATGAGATTAGGGACAGGTGATGCTGGATCATTAAGCCATACATCTTCTGGGAAACCCAAGCCAAGCTACACAGTGGTGTAAGAAAAGGGCACTATGCAGCTGAAGCTTACCACAACTTGCATCCAACACCAAAAGTCAAGGAAAAGTTCAGGATATTTAGGCCACTACTTCAAATAACCGCTGAATTCAAATTGGATATTAATACTGATCATTACAACAACACTATTAACCTGCACCTCAGCTATTAAACATACCTCCTGTATTTAATCTCTATAATTAATAACTTTCAATCTTATCACTGTGGAGACATCAATGTTGCATAACAAAGTCAGTATTTCAATCAAAAATTCCTATTTAGTGTTGGGGAATGCATTGAAAATGCAAATTCATAAAATCTACAATATAATAGCCAACAATAATCGCACTGAAAACAGTCCTTAGCAGTATGAATATTGCACACACTGATATAGCAACGACAATATTTTTGCAATATACTGCGCAGCCTTTCCCCTGACCGGGATCCCCGAGCAGGATCTTAATACAACCAGAGCATTACAGAGTAGCTTTCTACTGCTGCAAAATATGATTTAATTTTCTTCACAATCTTACATTTATCATGATGCAAACACAGAACAGGAAATCCTAAAGCGAGTTTGAGTAAATCAGGGAACCAAGACGAAAACATTTAAAAAGAAAACAGCTAACATATATCCTTAAGGACAACTATTAAAAAACGTGAAATTTACAATATTAAAGCAGAATGGTTTCTATCATTTAGATATAAAGAGTTAAAAACACCAAACCCTATTCCCTTTATCCTACAAAATACAGTCACAATACAGTTTTAATTTGGCTTCTGTTAGTCACTTTCACACACGCTGCACAGATACCATCAAATCCTACAATGCCAAGCAGAAAATAAAGCCAGAAATTTTCTGAAAATCAAATTATTTTGCTTCAGAAAGGGAAACTACATTTAAATTAAAATATCATTCTAACTCTTCTTTAAAACTAAAATCCCTTTCTTACAAATTAAAATGCTCAGAATAGATGGGCTCTGCTGCATCAGTGCAACAACACACGCTGCAATTTCCATGTGAGGTCCTGCTGTTCCTGAACTGTTGACTACAAGAAAAAGTAAATATTCCCAGGCTCTGTCCACAACACCCCTGCAGACAAAAACACAACAAAGACGTGGGGCATGAGAGAGGTGCCTCAGGCGACACGATGTGGGGGGGTAGACTAAGACTCAGAAAAGGCGGGAAGCAGGAAAAGAGCTTTTGTGGTGTTTAATTTCTTTGTAATGTGACCCCATGCGTGTTGCACCCCCTCTGCAGAATGTGGTCTGTCGGAGGTCTCGGGCGTCAGGTGCGAGCAGCTGTTGTTTAAGCTCTGCAGACCAAAGAAAAGAAATAAAAAAGAAGTGCGTCTCATTGGAAGGTTTTCTTTTCCTGTCCCTTTGGCACCGACCGGGCTGCTGCCAAGACTTGGACTGTGGCCCAGGAGAGTGCCATGTGTCCTTACAGATGGGCCTTCTAAATATGAAGGGACATCATGTACAGATGGCCAATTTTGCCTGGGCATAGTTCAGAGACAAATTGCCAAATCTATTGAGGACTGAAACACGACTAATGAACGTCTTGTTTTAAAACAAAGAAAGAGACTACATTCTTTACCTAACATCCCTGGTTTAATGTACTTCTCTACAAACATTTTGCATATGTAAGACGCTCAACTTAACGTGGGATATTTACAAAATGATGCAAACTCCACTTGCTTCTTCTTACATCTCAACATTGAAAAGTTAATTTATTTCTATAATTAAATCATTATATTTCAAGTGTTTATTTCTGTTAGTTTAGAGGTTTCTGGGTTACAGATAATGAAATGACAAAATTACATAAGACCAATAAAGAAGATGTTTGAAACAGAAATTTGGTCCTACTTAACAGTATGTCTGTGTACTCTACAGTTTCTGCACTCAGTATTTGGTTGGGCCTCCTTTTGCATGAATTACTGCATCAATGTGGTGTGGCATGGAGGAGATCAGCCTGTGGTTCTGTTGAGCTGTTCGTGAAGCCCAGGTTGCATTAAGCTTGTGTGCATTGTTGTCTGCTTGGATGCTAATATTGTTCAGGTGCCATATATTCATATTCTGCATGCCAATATTATAGCCAACTGCATGGACTCTCACTGCCAGGGATGCCCCCATCGGACTTCAATGACCAAGATGCTAAAGATCTCAGCATTTTGAGGACATCTTGATAAATGAATAAAAAGAGAAGTTTAAGGAAATGTCGCAACTGTTATTATAATTGTAATAACCACCAATAACCTGGCATTTCTTCCTGAAACTGTGCAGCCCCGACTGGAGGCTATAGATAGTTATTTCAGATATAAAGCAGAAAAGGATCAAACCTGGTAAAAACTCGCCTCTGAATACTTCAAACCCCTTTCAAACTGCTGCACAGAAATAATCAATCCTGTTCATGCAGGGCAGACAAATTCAATACCTGTGATTCAGATGCACAAGCCTTAAAGCACTCCTGATCAGAACAGATAAAAACATGATTTCTGTGTTTCAGGAGACTTTGTGCACATTTCTGATGGCAGAACACCTTCTTTCTCATGAGCTTTTTTGTGGTTGGTTGAGTTTGTTTAAATTAACTGTCTCCAATTTCTTAAAGTCTGAAGATATGCTCTGAGCATAACACAAGTGAAGGATGTTTCAGGCAGCTCTTCAGCACCAGAAAGGTAGACGATAGAGAAGAAATTCCCTCCCAGAAGGTTTGGGATCAAACTACAGAAGCAGCTGCTGGGTATAAAATCCCAGTCAGACATCAAACCTCCACTACACATGCAAGACAAGGCACCTGAAAGCCGTTCAACTGAGGCATAAGGGTGGTTGTCAGTTCTACTCCTGCCAGCTAAAATCTGTTTCTTTGCTTTTCTTAAAGCATGCTTCGGAACATCTTATGATCCACTTGCCTTAAAACACACAGCAAAACACAAATGCTAAGGCTGTTAAAATTATGTTTCTTGTTTGACTCTTCTATACCAGCATTTCGTACCCAAACCTTCTGTTTTGTTCTCCCTCAGAGCCAGCCCAAGGCATAAGCGAACTAAGCCATTGCTTAGGGCCCCCAAACCATCAGGGGCCTCCCATAAATGCTTGAATTTTTTGTTCCCAAATACAGCAATCTCATATACAGCAAATAATAACCAATTATCCATGATTGCTTTTAAGCTCATCCAATTAAACTTGGCCGTCTCTCTCAGATTCAACCAGATCTGGATTAGGCCTGCTGCTATCGATTATTGTATTAATGATTAATCTAGCCATTATTTTTTCGCTTACTTTATCAATAGATACTCTAAGTTAATAACATACCTCAATAAACAAGAGTTTTGAACTTGAAGCAAACATTCACTGCATATTTTAAATGCATTATAAATGGCAAAAATGTAAAAAATAAAACTCAATTCAATGCTCAGAACATGTCATTTTAATATTAAAGTCTTGTTGCAAGGTGCAATTGTACAAAACATTTGTGAGAACATGAACAATGATTAAAAAAGCTCCACGGTGGCAGGGCTTCAGGGGTGGATGAGATCCACTGAGTACCTCAAGTTTCTGGATGTTGTGGAGCTGTCATGGTTGACACACCTGGGGTGGTCAAAAGAAGGGTGACCGGAGGGTGTGTTCCAACTACAGGGGGATCGCACTCCTCCGCCTCCCTGGTAAGGCCTATGCCAGGGTATTGGAAAGGAGAGTCGATAGCCGATAGTCGAACCTCGGCTTCAGGAGGAGCAGTGTGGTTTTCATCCCGGCCGTGGAACATTGGACCAGCTCTATACCATCTGCAGGGTGCTAGAGGGTTAGCGGGAGTTTGCCCAGCCGGTCCACATGTGTTTTGTGGACTTGGAGAAGGCATTCGACTGTGTCCCTCGTGGTGCCCTGTGGGGGGCGCTCCAGGAGTATGGAGGCGCGGGCCCTTTATTAGGGGCCATCCAGTCTCTGTACAAGCAGAGCAGGAGTTTGGTCTGCATTGCCGGCACTAAGTCGGACCTGTTACCGGTGCATGTTGGACTCTGGCAGGGCTGCCCTTTGTCACAGGTCCTGTTCATATCTTTTATGAAGCCAGCATTCACACTTTGACCAAAGAATTGGCCATAAAGTTATTATAGAAAATATTATACAGATATACAGTTTATAATGACCTTTTCACATTTTTATTTTTGGTCAAACCAGGACTTAATTATTCTAGACTGATTAAAAATAATCTGTGAAAATTTGACTTTGTTAATAAAATCAGAACATTCCTAATTTTACCCAAATATATTGCTCTCACCAATTTTAATGTCTGGTATCACCTTGTATTTTGAGCTGGAAGCATAGCTAGCCTCTTAGTTTAAACAGTGTCTTTGAGTTGAACACCAAACCAGGCTGCATGGCGGCACAGTCATGAAGGTCAAGGGTTCGAATCCCGGCCTCTGATCTTTCTGCATGGAGTTTGTATGTTCTTCCTGTGCTTGCGTGGGTTCGATCTGGGAACTCTGTCTTCCTCCCACAGTTCACAAACATGACTGTTAGGTTGGCTGGTTAATCGTCCTCGCCCTTTGGCATGAGTGTGTGTGTGTGTGTGTGTGTGTGGTTGTTTGTCCTTTGGGTCTCTGTGTTGCCCTGTGATGGACTGGAGATCTTTCCAGGGGGTATCCCTCCTCTCACCCAATGACAGGTGGAGATAGGCACGCACACCCTCCCCCAACCCTGCATTGATAAGCAGGTATAGACAGTGGATGGATGAACACCTAACCCAAATTGGTGGATCAAACCATAAACCAAATTAAATAATCATCATTAGACATTTTTCCTGCTCAAACCTGAACAAATACATAGGATATGTGTTATAAATGCTAATAATCTCAGCTAAAGTAATCAGATGAAATGTTTGTAAGGTGGGATTTGATTACTGACCAGACTGACCTGCACACCGGCTGAATTAGCTGATATATGCCTAAACAGTAGAAGGCGGCAGCATTTTAATTCTACCAGGATCAAAAAGCACACTCTGTTTAATGAAAACAATGACCCAATACATTAAATTATGTGGCTGTCATGGTTGGCTATCACTCAGGCGAATGCACTAATCCCATACGAACAACTGGAGCCAACAGCTGCACACTTCCCCCTGCATGCAGACAAGCCCATTGGTGGAGCGCGAGGCATTCCCAGGCACTCACCCACAGACCTGGATAAAGAAAGACCTGCCTCTATTTACTTAAACTGATAGATGCACTTGGAAACCTTATCGCTCATTTCTAGTTCACAACCACCTCAAAATTTCCAAAAGCAGATATTCTTATCAACGGTATAACCAGTGTCGTCATGCAAATGTCATTTTATCAGTTAAAGATAACAAGGAGACGAGACAAAGAGGTAGACTAAACAGTTTTTTGTGGGGGTTTTCTGGGTCATCCTTTTAAACTTAAATTTATTAAACATTTGTATAACATAGCTACATCTCTAAACATTTATTTGATATTTATACTAGGGCTGCAGCTAATGATTATTTTGCTAATTGATTAATCTGTTGATTATTTTTTTAATTAATCATTAATAATCAGATAGCAAAAGGTGCTTAACAGGAGATTTTTTTTACAGAATTTGAACCAGGTGAAGCTAAAGCTATGCCACCTGAGCAGCTGTGGATAGAGCATATTTATAGACAAAGAAGGTTTTTCATCCTAAACGCAAAATGTAGGTATTTTTTTGTACAATTTTGGCCTAATTACTGCTCTAGGTGGGTTTTTCTTTCACCAAATGGCATGTTTTAAAGTCTATATACTATAGTTAATGATGATTCAATTACTAAATTAGTTGACAATTATTTCAATCTGATCCACAGATGTTTGGGTTTAGTTTTTTTGTGTTTGTGCTTTCATCATTTTCATTGTTTATCTCTATCTCTAACAGGTCTTGCCATACTCAGTTGTTAATAGGGTTTTGCCATACTAGTTCATTCCTTTGTGTTTAGTTTCTTCGTTTATTCTTGTGTTCTGTTCTTTGTACATTTGGATTGATTTCTCTTAGATCTCTGTTTTTCTTTCCTCTTGGTTTAGTAGTTTCTTTGTGTTTTAGTTTAGTATCATTCGTGTTAATTAGTCTCCTTCCCTCAGCCTCCCTGCTTTTATTCTGCCTCAGCTGCTCCACATTATCCTCTGATTTACTCACCTGCATTCAGTATCATTCTCCCAGAGATAAACACATGCCTTTAAAACTAATAAGTAATAAATTACTTCATCCAACCAAAACTTTTTGGCAGCATTAATCTGTTTGCCATTTTCAAGCCAAAAAACACCCAAATCCAAAATGTTATTCTTTCATATTTTTTATAACTCTACTGGCAATAAATCTCAGACGGGCCAGATTTATCCCTCTGCTTGCAGATCAGAAGCTTGGTCTCCTCACACAGCAACTAAACGTCATGACCCTGAGGTGTAGGGTTCTCAATTTCTTCTCTGTAAATGCTTTGACTATTTCTTTGCTGTTATTATGTTCTTTATGTCCTGCTTGGTTTAGTTATTTCCTTATGCTTATTCTTGCTATCTGTTTTCGTGAATAGTTTATGCTTTTGTATTTACTGTTCTGTTTTTTTCTGTTAGATTCTTCCTTGGGTTTCTTTATATTTCTGTTTGCTTTGCTCCATCTGGTTAATTAGCTCTCCCTCCATCAGCTGCTCTCTCTATCTCTCTGCCTCGGCTGCATCCCATCCTCTCTGATTAGCTCATCTCGTCATTTCTCTATCCCTGACACAGTATATATACTTGTTCCTTGCTGGGTCCTTCCATTAAACTCCCCCATGTTTCCGTTTCTCCGTTGCCTCTGTTTTACTGCCTGTTCCTCTGCTGCGCTGTATGTCCTGTTCGTCCTATTTTATTTTTTAAAGAACCCTTTTCCATTAGAAGTCACACCGAAACGACCTCAGTCACAATCAGAAAGTGGTTAATCTGTCACAGAGCCCTTTTTTAATCTCAAGTAATACCAAAAATAAAATCTTCAGCTCAATCTATCTTGACATTTGCCCCGTGTGTTCCTGATGATGAAAACAAGAGAAAGTCATCCACAGATTCAAGCAGATTTATATCAATTGGTCAAATCTCCATAACAATATTTTTTTTTTCAGAAACCCAGATGGTGCAGCCAAACATCTGTGGCATCTCAGGTCAATGCAGCCATGGCAAAATAAATAAATAAACCTGTTTTGTTGGAGTTTTTAAATTGGAGCAGGTATTTCAGAGGGTTTGATTTTAGAAGATGTCACAATTCACCTAATTCAGCTCTCATTGGAGTGAACAGAATAAAAGATGTGCATTAGACAAGAAGTGAGTAACAAAAGGTATGCAGAGACCAGAGCTGCATTTTTATGAATTTTATGGCTAATTTCTGATGTCCAGTTTTTAGTTTTGAGCTGCACATACTTCTTTGAGTAAATTCAGATTTTCCTGTAAGAACTAAATTTGTCTAGTCTTGCTGTGGTGAGGGATCGTTAATTATTATTTGTATTAGATGCTGAGGTGCCAAAAGCAGTCGATGTAAAACCGGATGTTACTGTTTTACAGCAAAGACAAAATTATTACCAGTTACTAACTCCAGTAACCTGGCTTTACCTTCTGGTATTCATAATTATCATGGTTAGCACAGTTGCCATTACAAACATATTAGTCTCTGAGTAAAGGTTCTAGGGCAGGGGTGTCAAACTTCAGTCCTTAAGCGACAGTGTCCTTCAACTTTTAGACGTTTCCCTGGTCTAACACCTGAATCAAATGGCTGAATTACCTCCTTATGCAGTCAAGTTCTCCAGAGTCCTGCTAGCGACCTAATTATTTGAATCAAGAGTGATGAAGCAGAGACACATCTGAAGGTTGCAAGGACTGCAATTTGACAGGTGTTCTAATGGTTGTAGATTCATATTTTAACTCAAATTCAGCATCCTTATAAATGGACAGGAACTGAAAGCGCAAAAGAATAAATCAGAGTAACTTTGCTGTACTCTATTGAGCTTTTGCTAAAAGTCTTGCTCTCTCATGCTCTCTCACTAAATAAAGCACAGATGTCTCAACAAGTCCTAGATAATACGGTTTCCTTTTAAATAGCTTCTTACATGTCGGTGCTAACTCTGTCTTCAGTTGAAACATTTCACAGATACTGAAAACATCTAACTTTGAGTCTTCCTCACTCAATAACAGCTTCTACACTGAAAAGTGTTGCTATCAGCATGACCTGGTGGTGCTTACATATAGTGTGTTCACAGGGCGGCAAAAGATCAGACATTTGTGTTTTTGGTTGGTGGATCACCATTCAGGGATGAATTTAGGGTTGAACACTTTAATTTAATGCTGCGTTCAGACCAAGCGTGGTTTGAGCGTCAAAAAGGCGTCCAACGCCTCAAGATGGACGCCTCGACGCACGTCAAAAAATTGTGAACAGACGCGCGTTGGGAGGAGCTTCCTTTCCCTGTCTCTTGTGTACAATGGCGGATGCAATCGAGAGAGTGGCTTGGCTTTATTTGCTGAAAAAAGCAAGAGAAAGTCCTCGCCTGGCGCCTCTGCGCCGTGTCTGGATTCACCAGACAATTTAGAGGCGTTCAGAGTTTGGTGAGTTTCGCCACTTGCTCCAGCAGCTGCGCGCAGAGGAGGATCGCTTTCAGCTCTATTTTCATCTGTCCCCGGCCCAGTTTGAAACCGCAATGATAAGTTTATCCTCCATTGTCTTTCTGGGATTTCCCGGGATCTTTGTGGTCTTTCCGTCACATGATAAAATACATCAATACGTCAGAAAGCTGAGCTTCTCTGATTGGTTGACGCGATGCGTCAGAGGTTTGAAACGCTCGAAACGCGTCAAGATGTGCCACCCCGGACTCGTGAAACGTGCCACAGGACCTCTCGCCGCTCCAAGAGGCGCGTCCACATAGACTCTGCATGAAAACCAGACGCCCCTGATGCTCACACTGCGTTTGGTCTGAAAGCAGCATAAGAGAAAGATCACATATTAACTGCCAATTGGCCCTTCTTTGTAGGTGGTTAATATTTTTTTCATTGAAAAACTGAATTTCTTAAGCATTTGTCTTTGATACAACAATAAACCTCCAAGACAGAATAAAAACTGATTGACAAACCTGTACATTAAAATTTTTTTGCAATGATCTTTAGGTTTTTGAGTTTCTTCACGTTTCTGTTTTCTCCATTTCCTTGTATGTTTTGCCATATTTAGTATTCATTATTAGATATGTCACCTTTTCAGTTCATTCCTTTTTGCTTAGCTTTCTAGTTTATTCTTGTGCTCTTGATTGATTTATCTATTACCTCTGTTAGATCTGTTAGATATTTTTCTTGGGCTCCTCCCCTCCTCAGGCCCTCTGCCTTCCTCTGTCTCAGCTGTTCCACATCTTCACTTTAATGCTCACACCTGTTTGCCATGCCTTTCTCTACACTTCCCTCAGTATTTAAGCTTACTGGTTCCCTTTGTTTCCTGCTGGATCCTCCCGTTCCACTTCTCATTAATGTGCCTGTGACCCGTGTTTCTCGTCCTGTTTTCCTGGTGTCAGGGTTAGGGTTAGTCTTTCTTTCATAAGTTCAGTCTTTTTAATCTTCTTCTTATAAAAGAACCAAAGACGAATTCAGGCTAAACACTTCAAAACCAAGTAAAAACTTTTATCCCACTGAAACATTGTCCTAAAGTGAAATTCATGCTGAGTCATGCCCACAGTTTGTACCTAATTATAAGCATTTCACCCGTTTCTTCTTTCATTTCAAATGATATTTAAACAAATCATTTCACACCTATAATGACCAGCAGCCAACACAAAATATCTATAGGAATGTATTTTATTGTCTGATTTGTGATTAGTGTAAGTGGGCTTTATGTTTACAGCATAAAGAACTGCCTGTCAGTGTTCTGATTGCAAAAGCTACTTTACACACAAAGAAAGCAACTTTATCGATCCCATCCTGCCTTTAAATGCAGTAAAGGATGAAGCCATGTTTTGTTAAAAATATTTCATTACGGCACGGATAAAAAAAGCCTATCCTCCCTGCGTCTGCTTTCCTGTCTGCGTATGTCAACATAAAAGCTTTGCCACCGCAGAGTTTTACTGCATGGCTCACTCACCCATTATTACAGGAGAACATGACTATCATGTTGATGAACACTGGACTCTGGAATCAATAGCAGTGTGCGTGTGTGTCTGTGTGTTTGTGAGCATGATGCAGCTACCAAGCTAAATGTTTGGGTTTCTCCTCACTCACAGGATGGGTTTATTTCCATACAGCAGAAACGCTTTTAGCCTCAAATTGTGTTCGACTAAGTGCCCTTCAGGGTTCATTAGGGAGTAGGTCAGTTCAGACAGTGCCTGGTTTAAGTTATTTGGAGGACCAGGCTCTCTGTGAGTGGCCCCCAACCTAACCCAGAAACAGACAGCTTACTCCTTCTCCAAAGGAGGTAGAGGGGAGATGAGGATTTAATAGAGGTAACCCAATTAAGACAAGGCTGATGGGGTAAAAACATGGGTTTAGGAGAAAAAGAGGGATCAGAACGGGACTGAGAGAGTGTTGTTCCTTTGGGAGATGCCACAAAGAGAGAGAGGAGGGTTTCCACTTGGTTGGGAAAAGTTTAGATAGGAGATTTAATACTTTATCATTTAAATATAAAAAGCTTTTCTTGTATTAAAAGGTTCTTAGACTTAAATAATCTTCTTAGGAAGGTATTTGGGTTTTATTTCATTTGCTTTTACTTTACATTCTGTCAACGCAGCACAAATAAGACGCCGTTGTAAGAACTGATTAATTGTGCAGCCCTGTGAAGCATTTTTAACAGAAATGTCCGCCGTCTGTGTTGGCACAGTGATGGCGCGGGCCTCCCGTTTACAGAGGCTACTAGTCCTTAATGCCGGGGTCCAATTCCCAACCTTGGCACAATTGGTGCATCTCTTCCCTCCTTGTCTCTTTGAACATTTCCTTTAAGAGCAATGTCTATAAAAGTCTCTAATGTCACAAAAAATAAAATAAATGGCTGCTTATACTGAAATGAGGTCTACTGGAAGTATTCTCATGTTAAAGGACAATATTTACCTTCTGCTGTCACCACATTCATGTTTAGAAGGAGAGACTGCTGCAAAGTTAATGACTTGATGACCATGACAGGCAACAGGCTAGGGTTCCTCAAATAAAAAAACCTTCATTAATTTGCATTAGAAACTGAACTGGCCTGCACTGTATCATAACTAGTATCAAATAGGAATTTTTTAATTTGAATTTAAATCTGTGTTGGGACTTCTGCACATATGTTTGATCTGTTTTGTCTTGTAAAATGCCTAGAGATAACATATTTATATTTTATTGGCAGAACATCACAGAATAAAATGATTTAACAACAAATTATTGAACACTATAAGCAAAGAAGGGCGTATGCATTTCAGTATGCACGAAAATAATCAGCACAAATGCAATACCTAAACAAAATTCAGATTACATGCAATTATATTTAAGTTAAACATGGAAAAATAACAATTAAAAACTCTTGGGTTTGAATCTTTACCAAATACAACCCAAATGACTGGAAGATGTGAAGCTGCTGGAGACTTTGTCCATCATCAGAAATATGCAGAAACCTTCTGCATAAGAGGTGGAGAAAAGTTAAAGAAAGATCTGGTGCTGATCCAAAGAACACCGAGGTAGAGTAACCCCCTCAATGTTAAAGCATTTGGGTTAAATTCAAATTTGCAAAGCCTACCTAACACTTCTCTGACTTGACAAGAGAAAGTGAAGCAAAAAGTTGAAATCAGTGATTAATTGACATCTTCAGGAAAACTATAGAAAAGCATAAACCCTTCCTTAAAATACCTGCTAAATATTTTTATGATAAACAAATTAGAGGCTGAATATTTTTAGAGTCGGCAGCAAAATGTAAGAGATGAGATTACAAGCATGTATTTTTACTAAAGTTTGAGTTCAGAAATGAGTCACTGTGGACTCCTCTCCCAAGAAAACCTTTCCGAAACCAAATTCAGCTGTCATCTTGGATTATTTAGATTCACAATGGACAAAAACAACAAGCAAATAGACCTCAACAAAGTAATTCTGAAAATGAATAATGCTCCAGGTGATTGGTGAAGAATAGCATTACATGAAGGGGAACCCAGCTTTACAAGACTCGGTCAATAACGTAAGGAGAAGCATTGCCCCATGAGATTTGTCTCCTTATATGGAATCACAAGTTGCAACATCATGCCTATCCCTGTACCCAGTACAAGGTTCTTTTCCAACTCCGTCTGCGAGATTCCCAGACGTTCCAGCAGAAATGATCCCTACACTGTCCTGTGGGTTGACTCAGATAGAAAAGACAGCAATGGCTTCCAACTAAATAATTTAAATGTGGTTGAAAAATGAAAAGAGAAAAAATGTCCACATTTGGATGTCTTTTGATTAGGGATGCACGATATATCGGCATTAACATTGATATCGGCCGATGTTAGTCGTTTTTTAACATATCAGTCCGATAAAAGTAGGCCGATATTAACAACTGATGTTTATTTCCATATTCCTGCTGTTTGTGTTTGCGGAGGGTGAGAGGGGAGGGTTGGGCATGTGGTATTTGTTTGAACATGTGACAGTGATAGTGATGTAGTTCAGGATTGTGGGATGTTTAACTAAAGCAAAGAAGCGATGTCAGTGGTGCGGTCATTTTTCATGGTTTCATAAACGGACTTGTCCAATAACCCAACCCTAAGACACAAAAAAATCTTTATTACTTTCACAAAAACTTACAAAATTCCACTTTTAACTCTAATCAGCATTACAGTTCAGTTGTGCATCAGTTACTAACCTATTATTTTGTGACATGACAACGGCTTATAAACCAATTTTGCAGTTGAAATGGTTCATGGACAAATTATTTCTCTGTTTGAAACATTGCAATCTGAATACATTGCATACCTTAAATGCCCCTTTGCCATTTTGTAGTTTGTAGTTTTATAACAGACACTTAAGTCTATTCTTACTAACCAGGGAGGCTTTTCATTCCTACTGTGACAACCAACAAAATAATGTTCCATATTGTACTCATGATCTAATGATCTATGTGACGCCACTGCCAGATATATGCCAGCAGAAGGTCACTCAGAGTTAATGTGGTTTTATCAAGAGCCATAATCTGTCAGTTTTATCAGAGCCAAATATGAGGAGACAGAGTGTAATACAAAGATAATAATACACAATATATAATAACACACAATATTGGATCCTGAACCCGGGGATGTTTGGGGACCCCCAACTTTCTTAGCTGAAATTCCGATTTAGGGGAAATTCTTGGTGTAAATCCAACAGGGAACTCTGAAAGTCCAACTTCCAAGTACAAGGAAAACACCCTATTAATGTACCACTGGTTTAATTAGAAGTCCTAACAAACAGTTTTCTGCCTGAAACTTTCACCAGGTTTCACATGCATGGCAGCCATATTTGATACTGAAGTTGGCACTGTTTGGACAACCCTGACTTTCTTACCTCGAGTTCTGACCAGTCTGTGTTGTTGTTGCATTTCCGACTGGGAACTCTGAAAATCTGACTTCTGACTAGAAACAGGAGGTTTCCATTTGCCTGATCACTTAGCATTTTAATAAGGACCCCCCCTGGTTTTGAACTTGGACCTGGAACAGTTTGATTTCATTCCCAGATCCAAGTTTTGACTTCACATGTAACTGAAACAAAGCAAATGTCGCTGCCAGCACTCGTTCCCATTCCCACTGCAATTCCTCGGGAATGATCTCCACTGTACTTTCATGTAACAAAGGTCAGTCAGCATAAACAACTCAGACAAACCCAAACAATTACATTTACAACACAGGTAATTCATTCTCAATGACCTGCAAATAGTTGTTAACGTTGATTCCAACATTCCTAATTTTAGTCCAGACAAAGCAACACAATTGCATGCATGATACTAAGCTGTGCAGAATGCGTGTCTCTATATGATTTTAATTATTTATGGGTTAGGACTGCAGCTTGGTTCAGTAAAAAAATATTTCAGTTGTAGTCTTAACTAAGAGAGTCTGAGCAAAAATATAGAATTTCCTTGATTTTGCAGAAAAGATCAACTCTGACTGGTTCCCAAGACGCAGTGAAGAAGAAGAGGCATTCACAGACACACACATTATCAATATACTGAGCGTAAAACATGTCTGGTTAAAAACTCTAAACTGTGCATGATACCTCAGCTCATTGTGAGACCTAGTAGACTGATTTTAGCCCTGCGGTCTCCATCATGAACCGTCGTCCTTTAGATGTCCAAGCAGGCGCAGTAAGGCTTTAATAACTTCTCCAGACTCCAGTGCACAAGGTCACAAGCCTTTACAAACCGTCATCACATGCCAGAGTGTTTTTAAACTCGCTTTTATCGGCTCAGGCCAGGTCCCGGACGGTTAATGAGCAACATCAATTACGCCGTAATTAATTACACCTTTAAGGGTTTTTTTTTACAGCGGTCTTTAGATTAAAAAAACTTCAAATTAAAAGTTAAGAAAGAACAAGCTGCACCGGCTGTATATACATGCTTATCTGTTGGTTATTATAAATGGAAAAGTTCAAAAGAGACATCGTTTAGCACATGCGTGGAAAAAATCTCGTATGTATTGAACGGTTTCGACGAGTTTGCACATGAACACTAAAAAATACATGTCAGAGCATCCAAAATGTCCATGAAAACTCGCCGTCTGTTCTCCGGTTTAAACCTTGTTTTGAAATAAATATACTAAAAGAGGAGTTTAAACGAGGTTTAACTCACCGCTCCGGTTCAGCAGGCAGATATGAAGTAACAGCAGCAGAAACGCTCCTCGTAGGAAAGCCATGTCTTCTCTTCTCTTCGCTTCTCTCTCCTATCCAGTCCAACACAAACTGAACACAAGTGGAGTCGGTGTGGAAGAGAAGTTCGCCAGCAGCCCGGAGGAGACAAGAGGAGGAGGAGGCAGGACGGAGGAAGGAAAAGGGGAGGGGACGCTCCTAGTCTGCCGGGGTCCTCCTCCTATTTGTGCAGCAAAAATCAGCTTATCTGTGTTTCTTCTGCTCCGAGTTCACACAGCGAACGTTTCTTCTTGGAAGAAAGTCCTCAAGGTTGTGATTAAATATGGTTGCCTTATCAGGCCAACACCTTTGAGGTCCTGCTGGCTGCATTCAGCTCAACTCAGACAACTTATTTCTTCTCGTGTCGGATAAAGACGATCCATTTAGACTGGGTCAGATTTTAATTCTGCAGATGCAGAATGTTTTATTTATAACAAATACTTTCTGCCTGATAAGGTGTATCTTTAAACTAAGGGAGTTAGTTGAGCACCATATAACAACCACAAACCTGCCGTCTTCTCTAAAGCTCACCATTACCCAACTTTAAATTTTTTAATTGTATTAAAATAAATAAAGAATAAAAGCAAGAAAATAAATTGTGCTTTTTGTTTCTGAGTGACTGAACTCTGGGAGAAGACTTCACAGATTCAGAAGGAGCACCAGGACCTTCATCCTGGACTTGGACTGGATCTTTACCCTCATTGGAGTTTTGTTGTCTGGTCCACATGTGTTTCGTGGATCTGCTGGAGACTTAGGACCATGTATCTTGAGGTTGTTTCTTGTAAGTAAGGGGTACCTTGGTTGATTCACGGGTTATCCGGTCGTTTCGTAAAGCAAGAGTTGTGTCTGCGTTTTTGGCACTAAGTTCAAATTGTCCGCAGCGTGATTTGAACTTAGAACCAAGAAGTTGTTGGATGATCTCCAGGGATTTCTGGGTTTCTTTCCTGGACCTGAACGCAACCTGATTGTTTCCTTTTCCCTGCCACCACTCTGTCTTTTGATGTTTGGATATTTTAAAGGCTGCAGTTTCTCTCGCTGAGAATGACTGTGAAATCAGCCAGCCAAATAATTATCATGCACAGCTTGATATCTTGCTGCTGACTACCCAATCAGCAGTATCAACAGAGCTGGACTAAGCATGTGCTCATTCACAAAGCGTTTGGTACTTGTATAGAGATCTGACAGATCTAATACTGTGGCCATGATCTTGTGTGAAAACAACTTTCAACAACTTTATATTTGTTTGTTGGGCTGCTTTGTGTTGTAAAGGTTAGCACTGTTGCCTTGTAGCAAAAAGGTCCCACATCCTGGCCTGAAGTCCTTCTGCATGGAGTTTGCATGTTCTCCCCCTGAATGCAGGGGGATGGTCCTCTCCAGGTACCCGCAGTCCAAAAACATGACTGTTAAGGTTTACTGGTTAATCTACATTTTACTTGAATTACTCAGAATGAGTGTTTCCATGCACGGTTGTTGGTCCTGTGTGAATGGATGGATGGATGGATGGATGGATGGATGGATGGATGGATGGATGGATGGATGGATGGACAACAGTCATTGCACAGTTTAACATGCTTTTAGAATCAAAACAGGTAAAACCAAATCAGAAATTGACCCAATTGTTTTATTATTAGATATTAGTGTAGAAATATTTCATATGGTGAGGTGGACAAGCTGGCTAGGTTTGTTTATATACGTAGTAGGTACTTATGTACTTACGTACGTACGTATGTATGTATGTATGTATGTATGTATGTATGTATGTATGTATGTAGTACATATTATTTCCTCTGTGCTAAAAAAATGGAAATAAATAAAACCATTTGTGATTCCAAAGTCCAGAAGTGACTGTGTTGCCTTTCTGCAGTTGTGACTTTGAGACATTAGCTTTCAAAAGCCCAAATATCTTTCAGTTTTAAGCCTTAACCCTAAGCTAAGTTGTGGTTCTGGAAGTGACCACACGCAGAGTGCACAGTGCCATGAGCTCTAAAGTCAGTGCAAATAGTGCAAGTACCAAGGCTGATCATGGACTGTAAAGAAGAACTAATGACAAGCTGTGACATACCACCCTCTTGTTATTTTCACAACAGTAAAACTCACAGCTGATTGTGATTGTATAGAGATTAGAACATGCAAGTATCTGTTTGTCTGAGACTTTCTGCTTGGACTTTAGATAATTAAAGAAGCCTTTACTGTGTGTCCCTTTGAGGAACTGCTGCAGCAGTTGCTAATGTTAAGAGATGACAGATTTGACTTCGTATAAGATAGAATGGGGGACCTGCACTGCTTTGACTAGTAGTTTATAAAAAAGACAGTTTCTGAACTACTCTGAGCAGCATCATGGCAGAAACAACCATGCCACATTCAAAGTCACTTAAATCTTCTTTCCACATCCTGAGGCTCTGTTTAAACTTCAGTAAGTCGTCTTCACCATGTATACCTAAACTTAATGCCTAAATGCATTGAGTTGCTGTCATGTGTTTGGTTGATTTGCCATTTGTGTTAACAAGCATTTAAGTTAAGTGCATTTAAGTTTACTAGAAAGAAACTGTCTCTTTAGTCTTTTCATTCATTTTGAAAACTGCTCTCTGTATTTAACACTTTTTTGCCCAATATAAACATTTTATGTTTTTGTGAGTATATTTCATGTCTTACACTGTGACTTCCCAGAAGTTCTTGGTCATCCTGATTTTGAGAAACTTCCTTGACCATTTTATTCAAGTCTATCTACTAAATTGCTTCGCTTAGACTGAAATATTTTATTACAGAAAAATGTTTCTTCATATATCTAATCTTACCTAATATTACTTAAGCATGTAGTTATAAATTAGCCAACATTGCTCTGATAACAGAGGGACCCATTGCAGCCACCTAAATATTAGTTTTTCTCATACATCCAGCTTGCCTACACGTTTCTCTAATAAACATCTAACAGATATTTACCTCATTTGAAAGAGCATAAATAACATTATCATCAAAACATTTAACATAGAACTAAATGGGATTAGATGAGCCACCATGGCACAAGAAATACAGCATTAAAACAGAGGATCGGTCCAAACATAGATACAATGGAACCAGTGAACATGTAACATGAGCAGGTTTCTGGTGCTTTTATCAGTGACTGAAAAGGGTCACCTTGGATAACAGCTGCAGGAAAAAAAGGCTCCTTGGAGTTTGTCACCCGGCTGTCCGGTCTTCATCACATGTGGACACTAGACTAGAGTAAATATGCAGATGGGAATGTTTGGTTTGGAAACAATAACTGCTGGTCATAGGGTTACAGAAGTTGGTGGCCACACAAACCTCAGGAAAGTTGTTGGATGAAACCAATCAAAATCTTTAGCAAAAAAAAAACACTGTAAATATGCAAATGAATCTCCCTGTAGTCTGAAATTAGGCTTAGACAGAGGCCTCTTCTAATAAATATGTGTAAAAGTCCATCAGATAAATGTATCCTTTATTGCAGCAGCATAATATCACACTGAAGAATTTAGAAACATTCAAATTTATTCAGTTGGGAAACACACCATGTTAAGACTGGTCCTGACACCAAGACCAATACCGGTCTCGAGTGCCACAACATCAGAAAAGAGTATAAGAGCAAAAGTAGAACAAGCACTTTGATGATCTGTGTGCAAAGAAGACTGATCCCTCTCTATATTCCCCCACCTTGTAAGGTGTTAAATGTTATTAGACTAAATGCTGTCCTGCCGGGTGTGTACAGGGTTATCAGCAGGCATGCCAATAAGTGAAGTACACAACATTCATGTAAACGAATATATTTTTTAATGTGATATTCTTTCTGTACTCAACAAATCTGCCTTAATTAAAGCTTAAGTTTTTCTTCCTTTTTTAAGTTGTGAGATTTAGCTATTTCCCAGTCCAAAAACATGACTGTTATGTTCATTGGTCTCTTTATTGGGGATGGATGGATGGATGGATGGATGGATGGATGGATGGATGGATGGATGGATGGATGGATGGATGGATGGAAAGTGCAAAGTGCATTTATTAAACAAAAATGTCTCAGCTGATGCTGCAAACACGCCTCTTTATATATAATTTATGACCTTTCCATAATTTTCTTTTCAACATAAATTTGTACTTTTACTCTTGAAGGAGTAAAATTGTTTTGATTCTGTACTGTTTTAAATTAAGCTTTAGAATCACAGTTTCTTTCTGTTGAAAACCACTGACTATGTTCAAGCTATATGATACCTTTCATTAACCCAAAACCCTCCAGATTTAGCAAGATTGATGACCACAACTCAATACACAAGCCTCCCAAACCAACCCCCATCTCTTGATCATTTATGAGGGTAACGAATATATGAATCATTACCCAATCAGCTTTTGTCAACTCCAAAATAATCTCAAAGAAAGCCTGGGGCCAAAAAGAGGACAGCAGCTGCACATGTGTAAAAATGTGTCTAGCACTGCATATGAGGGAATATTTGGTTTGGAAATAAGCCAGCTTCTCTGCAGGAAACCTTCTTGCACTTCTATCTACCTCTTACTCATGAGATGGTTTTTAACAGGCTACCCCTAAAGGAGCTTTTTCAACCCCTCTGCCCACGCATTTTCTCCTCTTTTTGTTGAAATCACAAGCTCTCTCTCCACCAACTCGGTTCCCTTCAGCACAAACCCTGCCCTAGTTAGTCACATTACTGAATCTTACCTTCTCTCAACTGAAAACATTGTTATTGAAATGTAAAAATGTATATTTGCAAATGTAATTCTTTACAAATATGCATTATTTATTATGTTAAAAAATAACGTCATTGTGATTTTGTTTTGTTTTCCAACAGAAAGATTTCTTTTTTGCAAGTGCCTGCAGGAATGTGCAAAAGTAACCATTGAAACCTTTTACATTTTGTCACCTTACAAACACAAAACATGAAAAGTGAATGAATTATTGGGAATTCATGTAAGAGACAAACAATTTGTGTTTAATTGTAAAATTGAAGGGATATAATGCATGCTTTTAGGTTTTTACAAGGGAGAATGTGAGAATTTGTCATGCATTTCCATTCAGCCCCCTAAAAGGATAGTTGTCCTGTCGACAGATTCACCCACCTGAGCTGTGAATCTCTGTAGCTCCTCCAGAGTTACCAAACCTCTTTTACTGCTGTCCTTGCCCAGCCTGTCAGTTTAGGTGGATATCCATGTGTTGGTAGGTTAGCGGTTAGTCCATCCTCTCTCCATGCTCAGATGATGGACTGAACAGAGCTTTGGGAGATGCTGTTTTAGAACCTAATCCTGTTTTAAATGTCTCCACAACTTTCTCACTGACCTGTCTGCTGTGTTTCTTGATATTCATGATGCTAAGAATAAAGTTCAATAATACATCTTGCCAGTCATCAGATACACCACATGGGTGATGGCCTAGCCAAAAGAAGAGAGAGAAGCTGCCGGTATTTAGACAAGGAAGCCTCTCACAATGCCTGAAAGTGGTCCACTCAACCTCTCTGCCCACACATCTTCTCAAAGTTAAACTTTTGGGCCACAATTCTGAAAGTTATGTTTAGCACAAAGAGATTTGCATCCTCAAAGGTGTGGATGATGGTGGCATCCTCATGACCTGGGATTGTTTTTTCTTTACAGATGGAACTGGATTTTTTTTTTGTCGTGCTGCAATAGATATGAATAGGTCCAAATAACAGACAGTTTCAATCCAAAACAATGCATTTCATGTTCAGCACCTGAGTAAGTCCACGTTTATGTTAAAAATCAATGAAATAACAGCTTCACTAAAAAAGGTTTTTTGGTTCTGGACCTAGCCGGGGTCCAGAACCAAGTCTAACACAAAACCTGTGGAGTCAAGAGAGGATGGGTGTGAACAAGAGTTGTACTCACAATCATTAAAGATTTGGAGAACCTTTGCAACTTGTGTGAGTGGGCAAATGCTGCCAAGTCAAGATGTAGCTTGTAGAGCTGCACGATATTAGAAAATTTTGCAATGGCTGTAATAACAGTAAATATTGCAATATACATATACCTATTTTCCTTTTTCCTCTCTTACTCATCTGTGCCTCCTTCACTCTACATCATTCTGGGTAATGTCATTTGTGTCCGGTGTCAGCATCCGCTGCCGTGAGACTCTGTCCCACTGGCTAAATATTACATTAGCATGAAAAATTAAAGTTGATAATACCTGGAATATGTTAGCCAACAATTATTGCGCTCCAAACAGTCCCTGGGGATATGAATATTGCAGACACTGATGATTACATATTTGCGATATATTGTGCAACCCTAGTCGCATGTTGACCCCGGTCATAGAAGACAAATTGTATAACTATAAAATTTGTCAGAAATCTATAATCAGTCTAGCCAGACAAAGGCTTCAAGGAACAAGAGGTTAAAGGAAGCAGAGGTAACAGCTGTTCAGGAACAGGAAGTGCAAAGCAATCACCTGTTAACGTCCGGCCTTTTATCACCCGCAAAGAGATTAGTCTCCACACATGTTCTGCCACACAGAATATCCTTTATATGAACATATTAAATCCATCACTTGAAGCAGAAGGTCTGCAGAGCCGTGACAGCAAATTTTCTGGCCCATTATTCAAGCAATGCCTTTCGTTTTTGCTTTGGTGCCCTCTGAATCACAGTCGGTGTTGTTTCAGGTCTGTTTCCTTGGGAATGGTGCAGACAGCCATGTGCTCCGACTGCAACAGCTGGTACGACCAGCTACTACTGCTCACCTGCCACGCAAGAAGAACTCCTCCAGAAGAGCGTAACAAACTGAAGGTTCTCAGCCCCCCCTCCGAGCCGGCGCCCCAACAAACCAGGTGGTTCCATAACTCAACTTTGACTCACTGTTCTGTGAGAAAATTGTTTGTGAACAGACTCAGGTCCATTTCATCTGCTTCACCCTTTTTGTTTTTTTACCAAAAACAATCCTGTTCTATGTATTTAATGACTATTTTTCAGTTTTGATTCTATTTCTAAACGCTTCTCAAGATCTAAATCTTTTGTCAATAAAATTATTGCAATTATAGCACAGTATTTCATTTTGCTTTATAAGGAGAATGTCACAGCTGTAGTAAAATATAAGACACCACAATGGATTTTAGGGTTTCCAAAATTATTTCTATTATTGCTAAATGACAGTGAACGTTTTACTATTATATTAGTTTACAACCTTTTTTAGAAGTTTGTGTACACAGATTACTCTTGCATTTAAACTATTTGGGAAAGCCGGCATGATGATATAAGCTTCAGGTTAATTCCCAACATTAGAGGTAAAGGGAGGAACATCCGTTTATTTTAAGGAAACACCTCAAACAAACTTCTCTGTTTAACATCATGTAAAAATCTAAAGAAAAATCAGCCAAAACATTAGGAAGAGAACTGTGGACTTTCACAAGTCTGGCTCATCCTTGGATTGTAATTCCAGATGCCCGAAGGTGCCATGTTCCTCTGTTCAAACATTTATATGCAAGCATAAAAAGTGTGGGAATGTCCAGCTGTTTTACTTTCCAGGAAGGAGGCTGTTTCTGTGTCCGAAAGATTTTGGTGTGAAATTTAACTGCTTATTAACTCCAGGACAAAAGCAAATACCTTGTAAAGAGGCTGGAGAAACTGGTAAGAAAGGTTTAATCATCTACAGTGTAACTGATCCTATGTGGACATGGGCTAAAAGGCCACTCAGAGAGGAAGAAGCCATTACTCCAACAGCAACATCAAAAGCCAGATTACTGTTTGCAAATGCATTGAGGAACAATGCATTTGTCCTGTGGTCTGAGAAACCTTTGGCCATAATGATCATCGTTTTTTTAGAAGAAAAAAGGGAAAATTGAAAAGCCTGAGAACAGTATCCCAACTGCATGTCAATGCTTTAGAATGGCCATCACAAAGGTCTGATCTCAGTCCCGTAGAAAATCTGTGGGCAGATATAAAAATGTGTGTATGAGCGAAGTGGCCTACAAACCTGACCCAGTTACACAGGTTCTGTCAGGAGGAATGGGCCAAAGTTCCATCAAACTATTGTAAACAGATTAAAAGGCAGTTCTACCAACATAAGAGGAAAAGCATGTAGTCTTCTGATTTCGAAGGAAGTTATTCTGGGATTGAAAAAATAGAAATAACTTTAATGCATCCTGACTGACCTAAAACAGGAAACATTTATTCTGATTTAATCCCAAACAATGAGAAAAAAAAATTCTGTCATTTTATTGTTTATTTCCTGTCCTGAAGCTGTATGTAAAGTTTCGACTCTGTGACAACAAATTTAAACCTGTGCACCCATTTGTTTTTTTATTATTAAAGTTTAAAAAAATAGTTCAAATAAATGGCTTAAAGCCCAATAATTTATGTCACCTTCATGCCTAATATGAGTGAATGGAGACTTCTGACCTGAGCTGTAAATGCTGGGTGCAGATGTCAAGTCTGAAACAAAATAGAGCGTTAAAGTGCGTAAGGGTGCTATGATATTGCAGTAAAACTCTATATTTTCCTTTTAATCCACAATTCATAGACTTGAAGGGAGGGTGGCACAAATTACTCTGGCCCTTAGAAGTGAAATCTGTTTTATATAAGAGTAAAAAGAAAGCCGGGGACTTGTGTGAAAACGTCTTTGAAGTGGGCAGAAATCCCAAACCTCATCTGAAATTCCTCTATTCCCTCAGTAGGAGAGCTTTGGAAGAAGGCAGGAAAAAAATGACAATTCCCCACTGCCAAACCACTCTCCTGCTCCACTATAAATCAACTATGGCTCTTTGTTATATTCTTTGCCCTCACTTCTTTTTTTAATTTCTCTTCATTTCAGTCATCTCTGCTGATTAGACTGAGAGCTGAAAGGAAAGGAATCAGTCAGAGGGAGACGTCAATGTGACTTGTCGGGGGGGTCAAAGGGAAGATTTAAAGGCTGGTTCAGTGCAACTAAATCTGGTATCAGCCAGGCAACACTCATATTCCTGTCAGCATTCTAATGTGCTGGACTAAAACAGCATAACAGGTTATTAATAATTAAATAAAATGATGTTGTTCACATCTGACTTTGGTTTCACTGAGCAAGCAAAGTATTTTTGTATAAAAAATATATCAACAGTAATTGAAATGATCAAGACATATAGTACATGTGTTCAGAGGCACAAACGGCTTTCCAACTAAAGCAATATGACCTTGGGAGCGGCACAAGAAGTCCAAGCTGTTAAAAGTTTTTAATAAGGGGCATTGCGTGGTGCAGTGGTAGAATGGGCACTCCGTATAGAGAGGCTATAGTCCTCAACGCAGCCATCCTGGGGTTCGATTGCTGACCTTGAGACCTTTGCTACATGTCTTCCCCCCTTCTCTCTCTCTGCCTATTTCTTGTCTGGTAACTGTCAATAAACGTCACTATTGCCAGTTTTTAATAAGCTAGTTTCTGTCTGTTGCACCCCTCATGAGTTTTCTGTTGCTGAACGAAGATTCTTTAACACAGCGTTCGAGAGTCTGGTATTAAGGTAAAGTTTTCATTCTTAGTTATTTTTATTTATTAATTTATTTTGCACCTGGAAAAACTTAGATTGAGACAAGAATGAAAACAACAATATATAAAGTGATGAAAAAAAAAATAACTTATCAAAATATATGAACTAGGAAATTATTCTACATTGATTTAAACTGTTTAAAACACAGTTTGTGATTTGAAAAACCTTTTAATCTATTTGCAAGAAAAAAATGGGACAAACTATTTGTAGCAAGTCCATTTGTCTCTATTAGTTTATCTAGATATCTCTATTTCTCTAGATATATCTAATAAACACTCTCTTCTATTTCTTTGTTCTCAATAGTTCTGATAAGTCACATAATAAAGAGTTTCTGGCATTCTGGAGGATCCTACATTGATTCCAGGCCACGAGGTAAACATTCTCCCCAGCACGTTCTGGGTCTGCTGATGGGTCCCTTCCCTAGTGTGATGAGCCCGGTAAAGAGAGGTCCTGATCAAATTCATCAACTGACTCCAAACGCCCCCTGGATGACAGAGCTCTTCACCCTATCACCAGTTGTGAACTAGACCACCCTGCTGATGAAGTCCCCTGTTGTGCAGGGGACTTCAGCTCCTGGTAGAGTCTCCAATGACAAATTGGTCTCAGGGAAATGGTTCAAGACCCTCTTTGACAGAAGGTCTCAAATATTGGCATATAGGGAAATAGGGCCCTCTCCTTGAGTCAGGCCTGGGGGGTGGAGCTCACCTACGAGTGCCTTGTGGTTCAGGATTGGATACTAAGTGACTACCGGAAAAGGGCACAGGAAGATACCTCCAAATGGGCCCATATCCAAATCGAACCACCATTTGTAGTGAGAGAAGTTGAGGTCACAAGCAAAGTGAGTTTGGTCACAGAAGAGGGCAGGATCCCGGTTATGTGTCTACCCTGTGTCACAATCTATCTTTGTCTTAATGGGCCTTATTCTCGTCAGTTTTTACGTTTATTGTAAACCAGAGCCGTTTAAACTAAGATTCTCAGATGGATATCTGGACATGTTTAAAAACGATGACATAGAGCCCCAGTTTGCACAAGCCAAAAAACCCCAGCAACAACATTTGTCTCGCTTTGTCCTGACTCTGTTTCCATTAAACCTCAGATGTGAGCTGAAGGAGTTAATGACTGACAGGAAAGGCTAAACACATACAGCTGATCTGAGATGAGCCTTAGCCTAGCACTGCCTAACCTTAGATGGTCTTTTTAATTTTAATGTGATTAATTTCAATGTTATCGCCACCTGGTGATGCAGCAAAGGTATTACAGGGGCTTTGACTGGATGCAGATTTTCTTCAAAAAAAAACAGGCAAAAAAATCTGTTTTATATATCTAGACTAGTGTTTCTAAGGCCAAACTCTAGCAACTGAAATATCACCTTGTGTTTGTATTCATTAAATTTTAAATTTGAGCTGCATGTTTAAGACTATAAACTCAACAAAATTATAACTTTTATGTTTTCCTCATTCCTTTTCCTGACAGCAAAACATCATGAGATCATGGAAGGCAATGAGAACCTGACCACAGTCAGGTCGCTCAGGTGTAATGTGGGTCTGCTGTGGGGAAACAGTCAAAGATAGAGTGAAAGAAAAGAGTCTTTTAAAACTGAAAATCCACAAATGTAAAAAACATTGAGCAACAAACTGAGGGACAGCCTCATCTTTAAATAGCACGGTTCTTGAAGTTCTGAAGCTCATCCCTTTGGCAATAAGAGGATTTAAGCCTTAAATTTTATGGCTGCCGCTTTATAAGGTCTGGGTTATTTTATCAGTACGGTTCTACCAATGATCTAAAAAGTCCTCATAGGTTCTCATGTGGTCTCTATAAAGGGATTTAAGCTTTCTCTTCATATTTCTGTGTTCTGCTGTCATTTCTGATCTTTGCTGAAACCACTGTAACAACAGAAAAATGTACATCTTAACTTATAGGGTGTCTTTGTAATGCTACCTGTCTCCTTTACTTATCTCACCTCGAAGCCTCCTTAAGTCATCTAATAATAACGCAGGAAGAAGAGGCACATGAATGGAGGTTGAAAACATGCAAATAAAATATTCAATTCTTTTACGTCAGTCCAGGGGGATGCATGCCATGGAGGCACTGAATTGTAGTTTTTATTACTTACCTGCCGAAAAGTTTCAAGGGGTTGAAAAATCAATAGCTTTCCAGGGAAGTCCATAAGGTGTCCTGTTGGGATTATTGCTGTTTTCAGTGTGCCTCGTGATCCAGAACCAGATCTGGGAATGACGTCAGACCCAAGTGAAGCTTGTTCAACTTTGCATTTTTCTCTTAGAAAGTTGGAAAACCAGTGGTATTTGTTAATAGCTACAGTACTACCTACTAGTAGAAATACAAGCCAATACCAATGTGTTTGCTTCTGTTGTATGCATTTAAACTCTGAAACAACATATTCATACATAAAGTTTGTACAGTACAATTTGTTGCCACTTTGCTCCTTACAAACTGTCAGAAGTGATAATACATGAAAAATGAGCCTATGAAATTATGGAAGAGCTGCAGAGATCCTTAGCTCAGGTGGGATAATCTGTTGACAGAAAAACTATTACCTGTGTTGTAGAATCTGGATTTAATGGAACAATGGCAAAAAGAAATCCACTGTTGAAAGAAAGCCATCAGAAGTAACTATCACTGAACACACAATACAAACAGTGAAACACGGTGGTGGTCTTATATGTATTGGTCTTATATAATGTTCCAATTTTCTGAATTTTAGGCTTTCGTTAGCTGTAAGGAATAATCATCAAAATAAACTGCACCTGTATAGAGGGTTAAAACAAGTGAACCAAGCACAGAACCTCGAGGAACCACATGGAACAGAGGTGCATTTTTCTCTTAGAAAGTTAGAATCTGAAGTAGGACAGAGCAAAGCCGGTGATGTTGAGTGAAGTGGGATAGAAGAGGGCCGTTGTTGATAGTGTCAAAAGCTGCTGTGAAGTTCAAGAGAATCAGGATTATAAATGATCTGTAAAGAAGTTTTTACCATCTTAAAAGTACATCCATTTCATTCTTCAAATGTATTTCTGATGATGTGTCTAATTCCACTCTACCAGAGAATAGGCATAACCAGTATTAACCAAAGCAGCAGTAACTGTTCAGGACAGCAGATGTTTTTTAAATGAACTTTCGCCGGGGCAAGCAAATTAAATCATAGACCCGAGAGCCACAAAGGCAGGAAGAAAATGCATAGCAGCGAACATGTTTAGTGTATCAATCATCATGTGCTACTGTAGCCTGAGGTAAGCCCACACACTGGCTGCTCTCCTCACACAGATTGGGGGGCAGAGTGTTTCACCACAGGAGTGCCAGACGAAGTCAGGAACTGGTGATTTGGACAGACTCTGACAGAGGAAGGGGTTCTCCACAAAATCTGGAGAAGAAAGGAAACCAAGCAACTTTCAGAGCATGCTCCCTCTTTTTAACTTATCAAAAGGGGATTTACTGAAAAACAAAACTCAAATAATTAACAAATTTAAGTTGCTTTTTTTACTTACAACTGGTTGCTTTAGCAAGCAAGAAGCCGTACCTTGGGTTCGATCCCGGCCGCGGGTCTATTCTGCATAGCGAGTTTCGCCATCTGTTTCCCTGCTGCATCGCCTGTGGTTCTCACCGAGGTACTACCGAGCTTCCTCCCACAGATACAAAGCCACATGGCTTGTTAGGTTTAATGGCACTTAAATTGCCCTAGTGTTCATGAATGAGGATTGTGCTTGGTTGTTTCGCATGTGTTGCCCTCTGACGATGGACTTGGGAACCTGTCCAGGAGTCGTACCCCCGCTCTCGCCCCATAGAATGCTGAAGATAGGCACCACGCTCCCTTGCGAACCCGCTATAGATTAAGCAGCGTATAGAAAATGACTGACTGAATGACTAAGCATCTTCAGTTGTACATGGGAAGAAGCAAATCAGGGTCTTATTTTTATAGAAAGTGTGAGAAAGGGTTGCACCCGTTTACCTAGGAACCTGACGTCTAGCACTGTGGATCACTCCGCCGTTCCTAAGGAACCATCTCCTTTCTCTGAGGTGACTGTTACTTCCTGATTGGCATTGCTGCGTCATCACTTCATAACACTAGCCCATTCATCAGTCTAGATCCTGTGTATCTTCCATCTCAGATGTGGTTTGGTCTCATCCCACAAACATAGGACAGGACATAGCCAACGAAACAATAAACGGGCTGCAGATGTAGCCATCAATGAGAGCCTGACTCTTCCTCTTGTCCATGGACCTGTACAGGCTGGAGTCAGGAAAAGAGCAGCTAACATCTCTGCCCAGACCCCACTACACCCTGCACACAAAACTGTTTAGGGCATTTTACCTCAGGTCGGTGCTGCCAGCAGCGCTCGTTCGACCCTAAAAATCACCAGAAGACAGTTATCTTACCCCCAGGCTGTTTGTCTGATAAACATAGTTTACACGGTCAGATCCCAGATTGATACAAGGCCAGATTTCGCATTTATTAATCCATCTCATTCTTTTAGTAAACAACCATGTATGATCAACATTAACTTTACAATAAAATGTTTGTAATCAGAGGAACTACACAAGGTCACAAGGTGCCTGAATAATAGAGCAAATGGAGCAACTGCTCCCCATTTTTGGAGGTAAGGAAGTAAACTTATGTTTTTGTACCCCATTATTTTGACAAACAAAAATCTGATGCCTCTTTGCATACTTATAAACTCTGGTCTTGGTTTACTCATATTATCCACCTTCCTTCTTTTCCGTGTTGATTTATTCCAACTCAGTCTAATGTGAAAATAAATCCCGCCTCATCTCAACATGATCTGTTATAAGAGTATGCAAAGGTAAATGGATATGAACCTGCTTTTTATGTTTTATAACAGTGCTGCATCTCTCTCATTCACTGTAAATCAGTGATGGTACAACAGAAAACTTTGTGCCGCATTGGAGGCCACTCAGACTAACCAGCCTGCAGCAGTGACATGCAATCACACGCAGGTGTCATGCAGTCTGTTGCAATGAAGCTCCCAACAACCGTTTTTAAACTAAACATAATTTAGTCTTATTCTTCTTAAGCTTATTAAATCAGCATAAAGCTGCGGCAGCATGAAATGGCAAAAATAAGGAAGCAGATAACTCCGCCCACTTTGCTCCCCTATTTTATAGTATAAAATCATCAGGCCCCGCGTACAATGTATGAATAAGCTCTACTCCAGTTTTTCCTGATTATTATTTACCTTATTTACTTCTTTGTTCAGATTTGTTGAGATGAGCTTTTCCAATTAACAAAACGGTTAAACCAAATCAGGGGAACTCTATGAAATATTAGTATCTTGTGATTGGTTGGTGAAAGCTGAATTTCCTCCTATGTGGTAATTGGTTTGAGCTGACGGTCCTGTCTGACAAGAGCCATAAGCTCCCACATAGTGTCACTGTGAAATATCAGCGCTGGTACAAAAACAAAATGTTTCACAAACACAGAAGACTTCTCCTATGCTCTAACATCTCTATAGCTGAAACAGTCGTAGACACCTTATTAACGTAATCAGAGAAGGATGAATAAGATGCTTGCAGCCGGCAGCTGGTTAAGAGCTGCTCAGACCAAATTTTGTTTCACTACATTTGGGAAAAATCTGCCACCTGGGTCCCCATGACTTTTTAACCAAGCCCTTTTCTCTGTGTGTGTGTGTGTGTGTGTGTGTGTGTGAGGCGCTCCGACCCAACCCAACCCATCCCCCTCCTGCCTGCCTCCCTCTGCGCCTCAATGCAGACACTGATGTGTCGGAGCTGAGGTGTGCCGCAGTGATTCATTAGTTCATTAAGGCGTCTTGCGGCCATGGCAACAATCTTCCAGCAGGGTCACTAGGAAAGTCACGGCTTCCTTCAGGGCAAAACTGGTCATAGGAAGAGAGCAACAGCAGGAGACATGGTAACTGTTTGATCGTAACATCTGATTTAATTTGAAAAAAAAAATGTTGATAATGATAGATAGTTACACGATATTGCCAAAAGGGTTTGTCTGTCTACTTTAATCATGTAAATAAACTTTGATGACATCCTATTCCTAATCTATGAGGTCCAATTTGTTGATGACCCATCATTGTCAGCAACAATGACTTTAACTATTCTGTAAACATCTTCCACAAGGTTTAGGAGCGTGTTCATTGTTAGATGAGAAAACCAGCATTGCAGCTTCTGCTCTAATTCATCCCAAAGGTGTTCAAGAAGGTTGAGGTTCTACACCCGCAGCCATGGAAATGATTGGAACACTGAGACTCATTGATTTGGTGGTGTGACACAATACTTCTGGCTATATAGTGCATATTGAAGTAATTCTACTCTTACTTCAGTAAAACTATTGCCTGCTCTACCTACCTCTGGTGAATCTGTTATGCCATCGGAAATCAGTAAGTTACTGATGTCCAAACATCTGCGCTCCCTGGATATCTGCTCATTTTCTGACAACTCTGTAAACATGAGATTACAGTAGATCCCAGTAGATCATCAGTTTCTGAAATACTCAGATCAACCTATCTTGCACCAAAAATCATATCACATTAAAAGTCACGTAAATCCCGTTTCTTTACCATTTTCATGCTCGGTTTGAACATCAGCAACTCATCTTCACTGAGTCTGGATGCCGAAATTCATAGGGTTGGTGCCATGTGATTGACTGATTCATTAGTTGTGTTATCTGGCTTAACAGGGCTACAGAAAAGTACTGAACTGATGGATGTACGATGCAAGCTTATTAAAGAATACAACCATGATGACTTCATCATCTGTCAGACTAGAGATCACTAAAGTGAATGCTGTAGTAAAACTAAACTTACAGTAACATACTGGAAGCTACAGATGACAGTATTTTACTGTATATTTAGTTTCACCACTGTATTTAATTTAACAGTAAACTACCTGGAAAACATGGACCCCTGAAGATGTCCTGTCCTTTCAGGGGAACCAATTCCCGAATGCTGGTTGTAGCCTCAATAAAAACATATCACAAAGAACAGTGTGATCAGAAATTTCAGGAACTGGCAGGTCAAGCCAGCATTCTAAACTCCTTCCTATTTAATCCATTTGCTGCAGAAGGACCAGAGATTTAAGGATGTGCCACCACAGTGAAGGTGTGCTGAAACATGTACAGGTGCATCTCAGAAAATTTCCTAAAGTTTATTCGTCTTAATAACTCAATTCAAACAGTGAAAGTCCGATTTTATAGAGAACTGCATATAGAGCGACATATTTTAAGTAATAAAAATGCAAAAGAGAAAAATGCGAAATTCAGTTTCTCAACTGACTAAAAAAGTATTTTTTTACTACAGAAATGTTATGTTATTGTCATGCTATACATTGACCAGTCATACGGAAGACTGCTGAGTTGACAGTTGTCCAGCAAACAGTAATTGATACCTCTCACAGGAAGATTGAGTGGCTGAAGGTCATTGGGATAGAGCTTAGCAATGATCTAAGCATTTTAGTCAAAAGTTAAGTGGAAGGAAAAAGTATGCTAGAAAAGGGTGCAAGTGCAACAAGAAAAACTAGAGCTATGAGAGGATTGTGAAGGAAATCTCATTCAAGAGTTTGGGGGCAGATTCACAAGATTTGGACTGCAGCTGGAGTCAGAGATTGAAGATCTTCCACACACAGACGTTTCCAGGAGATGGGTGCAACTCTCAGGTTCCTTGTGGTAAACCACTCCGAAACTAGAGACAGAAGCAGCTCACCTGGGCTAAGGAGAATTGGACTGTGAAGTCCTCTTTTCAGATGAAAGTAAATCTTCCATTTCATGTGGAAATCCCAGAGTTTGGAGGAAGAGTGGAGAGGCACACAATTCACACTGCTTGAAGTTCAGTGTAAAGTTTCCACAGAGAGTGATGGTTTGAGGTGCCATGTCATCTGCTGGTTCTGGTCCACTGGGTCCACACATGGTGGTACTGTTGTTGATAGGCCAGCAAACTGGCCTGACCTGAACCCCCTATGGGGTATTGTCAGGACCATGACACTACCACCACCATGTTTGACTGTAGGTTTGATGTTTTTCTGAAAGGCTGAGTTAGTTTTACACCAGATGTAACAGGAAATTGACCTTCTGAAAAGGGTTTTGTCTCATCAGTCCACAGAATATTTCACCAAAAGTCTTGGGGATCGTCAAGATACTTTTGGAAAATGTAAAACGGGTCCTTGTATTCTTTTCGGTCTGTGGTTCTGGCCTGGAACCCATTTTTGCCCAGTCTCTCTTTTGTATTGTTGTATCATGAACTCTGACCTAAACTGAGGCATTGAGGCCTACAGGGCATTATACATTGCTCTGGGTTCTTTGGTGACCTCCTGAATGAGTTGAAGATGCGCTCCTGGAGTAATATTGGTCAGTCAGCCTCTCCTGAGAAGGTACACCAGTGCTCCATATTCTCTCCATTTGTGGATAATCATGCATGATGCGCTGCTTTTAGAGATCTGGCAGCCTACTTCGTGTTGTCATATAGGTTATGTTAATAATTAGTAATTTCAAGTAATTTCTTGTGGGCTGCACGGTGGCGCAGTTGGTAGCACTGTTGCCTTGCAGCAAGAAGATCCTGGGTTCAATTCCTGGCCGGGGGTCTTTATGCATGGAGTTTGCATGTTCTCCCCGTGCATGCGTGGGTTCTCACCGAGTACTCCGGCTTCCTCCCACAGTCCAAAGACATGCCTGTTAGGTTAATTGGTCACTCTAAAATTGCCCTTAGGTGTGTGAATGAGTGTGTGCATGGTTGTTTGTGTGTTGCCCTGCGATGGACTGGCGACCTGTCCAGGGTGTACCCCGCCTCTCGCCCATAGACTGCTGGAGATAGGCACCAGCTTCCCTGCGACCCACTATGGAATAAGCGGTAGAAAATGACTGACTGATGAAGTAATTTCTTGATTCAGCAAATTGGGTCCAAATCAGGGGGTGTGGGTGGTGGTAAGTGAAACTGATCTCAGCTTTCTAATAAATGTGATTATTCAGTTATATTATGAATTAAAATAAATCCAGTCTGTCTTGAATTGGTTTTTCCGCTTTAAGACACTAGTGGCTTTTATTTTTCTCAAATTTTTCGAAAGTAAGCTGACAGGAAATGGGGTGGAGAGAAGGGGAACCATGCTGCAAACATCAACAGGCCGATGTGACTCAGACCCGTGACAGCTGCATCGAGGACGAAGGACTCCATACACGGGTGGCACGCTTAACTACTGTGCCACCACCGCTCTCAAGCTTTTTCTCTTTAATAAATCATCAATAAATCAATCGAGAGAAAACTGAAGGCAGCTTTATTAAAATTAAACTGCTTCTCAAATTCAGACATTTTTCTCCTAGCTTTTCTCACCATCTAAAACCTGCAGAATCCAGATTCATGGAATATAAACAATATCTCCAGCAGACCTGGTGACAGACCTTTTTAACAGCTCACATACATGGTGAGATCCAGTTTCTTCTTTATCCTCTAAAAGCCAGGCTACAAGCGCCAAGATTGATCTCCCATGAAAACCGTCCCCTGTGAGCTGACTGACAGCTCCAAGTGCTGTCGCTAACACCATTAACCTCAAACCAATAAATTCAGTGATCACATTGTTAAGAGTGCAGTATTCCCAGAGGTGGCAGCTATTCACAGACAATCAAAACAGCAGTGTTTTAAATGTAGATTGAGGTTAATTTCAGTTCAAGTCTTGTAGGTTTTACCCTCCTGTTAGTCACTGTTACTAATAAATACAGATTCTATTTCAATCTTTTAGGCTGTTGAAAGAAGCTTTATTGTTATATAGCATTAGGCATGCAGGAAGACATCTTTTTTCCAAGGATGTGGATACATTTTGACATGATGCCCATCTGCTTCAAGGACTTAATTTATTGGGTAAATCTATATTTACACAGTTGCCAAAAACATGACTGTTAGGTAAACTGGCCTCTCTAAATTGCCCTCAGGTATAAGAGTACACGTGCATGGTTGTTTGTCCTGTCTCTCTGGTGCCCTGTGATGGACTCACACCCTGTCCAGGGTGGACCCGCCCAATGACCGCTGGAGATAGGCACCATGAGTGACTGCAAGTAGGATTTAGTGTTAAATTTGGGTGAAATCCTTGTAAAATTAGGTTTATTTAACTATTCAAACTTAAGTTGCGTGTTTATTGCTTAATTTTTATTTTTAACATCTCAGATATAATATTCTTTGCTGCTGTAAAGTTATTGTTTATGAAAGTTGCTGTGTCAATCAGTCAGATGCAGCATTTTTCACTTCAAACACCCCTGGGTTATGATGGTTTATTGGTATGAGGTGTTGCTCCTAATCCATTTTTGCAGTCCTCCCTGGTCATCACAGGCAGCTGTGACAAAGCAGCGGCTGCTGTGGTTTTCATTGTCCAGACTGGTTTTTATGGGGTGATGTGTTCTGCAGCTGCCAGCCGGTTACTGTTTTCTCACTGTGTTGCTGAGTGAGTAATGCTTCAGCAGCAATCTGTAGTTTTATATAATTTAGCAGCAGTAGCTCTTTAGCCAGCTTGGCATCAGCAAACAGAGGAAATTTTAGACTTATATGATTACTTCAGGGAAAAAAAAACTTTTATATTCAAATATTAATAAATGAGTTTTGGACCCATTTATGTAGCAAAGTGGAAACTAGGCCTAAAATTAAGGTTAAACTTTTCCCTGAGTGATGCATTTCTTTCCCAGCTGTAATACGTTTGGATTCCTGAATAGTCTTTTTGGTTTAACCACAATGTTTCTCCTTCCAGGCCCACATAGATTTATTCAACACTGATGTCCTTGAATATGAGAAAAAATGAACTATTCTTTCTCTCCAATGACCCTATCTTGCCCTGAGCAGGACAACTCAGCAAATATTGACTTTCGTGCCAGTAAAAGTTGCTGTAATAATCACATTTCAACAACGTACAAACCGTGTTCCTGGTGAACTCTCCTGACCTGCCCTCAGGGAAAGAGACCCACCGAAATTTTAACTCAGAGGCTAACCAATATTTTTTAAGGCTAAATATATGCACTGAATGCATTCTGAAATTTCCAATTAAATCAGCTCAAGAAATATAAACTTTTGTGATTACACTGGCACGTATCTGTTAAATTTAACATCTTTTCTCAAATGTTTCTGCACAGCAAAGCTGTGGCTATTGTGATCAAATCATTAATTGCAGTAGCATAACGTCACTCCGAAAAGTTTGGGGAAATCCAATCTTTGAGTAAAACAGTTCAGTGAGGGATAAATCCCATACTGAGAAATAGCAGTTTATAAAAACCGTGCCACACTTCCAGAAACATTTCCTACAAAACAAATAGAGGTGAGGCATTTTAATTTCAAACTTTTTAAGGTGACTGGAGTCATCATCATCATCATTTATTGCCCCAAATGGGAAACTCAGTTTGCAACAGGTCCTCCAGAGATTATAGTACAAAGAAAATGGAAAGGCTAACAAGGATTTATTTCTCCTTCATACATTCCAGATTGTAAGGTTTTCTGGATCTAAAATCTGATGACATTCGTGTGACACGGCCTCTTCCTGGGGTCCTTGCAGCTCAGTTTTGCAGTAGCTGAAGTTATGAAGCGGTTTCTTGATGTGAGACAAAATGACAATCGAGGAATCTAATCAGCGGATTATAAAAAAATTATAAATGTCTCTATGTTGGCTCAAGAGAGAAAAGGCCTTGACATTTTTAGGATGATGAAATTCAGTTTTAGTTCCATATTTGATGTAAACGTGGACCTTGAGGTCTATTAGGTTTTCACATTTAGTATTCAGGGTCATTTCAAGAGCTTGAAGCTTTCAGGTTTTTTCTCTGGGTTTTAGAACAGATTAAGATTTCGGTTTTTTACTGGTTAAGAAATTGTATTTTTTTTTATTTAGATAATTTGTGTTTTAAATAAACACAATACAGAACTGCAAAAAGTAATTGCCCCCTTGTTGTCGCACTTAAATGTTTCACATCAAATAAAAGTTAATATTAAAGAAAATCATAGTAGATACGAAATGTAGCTTTGAAATTATTACTTTATTTATTGAGAGAAAAATGCTATCCAAAAAATCCTTAAGGGGAATGTATATGACCTCAAGCTCAAGTACAATTGGGTCCATATCTGAATTGCTGAAAAAAAGTTAAGGGTTTGGAGTGGCCTAGTAACATTTTAGACTTAAATTGACATACTTTGGCATGGCCCTAAACAGTGGCAGAATGAAAACAATTCTGCAAAGAAGAGTAGGCCAACATTCCTCCAGAGCGAAGTAAAATACTCTTCGCCAGCTGACACTAATGCTTGTGGCACCACCTGTTACAAGGTATAGGGGACACTTACTCTTTCCGCATACTTTGGTTAGCTTTTTGCTTTCACAAATTAGTTTGATGATCAGAAACATTTAAGTATGACAAAAAAAACTTCATCAGAAGAAACCCGTAAGGGGAAAAATACTGTAAACAATTTTCATGCATTCTCTTGTTTATCAGTGTTAGTCATGTTCCACAGGAGGAGCACACCTTCTGCACAGAGAACATAGGTATGACCTCCGGTAACAGAATGAAGCCTCATTTCTGTCTATTTAAAGTCTATGTTGTTTCCTTGTACTCCACAGCAGCTTTGTTTTATTTGCTTGTTTACACCTCGGCTCAGCGTGGGCGCGCACCATGATTTAAAAGTGAAATGGTAACCAGGGGAAACTGGAAATAGCAGTGACCAACAGGCACCAACAATGGCAGCAGTAAAACTAACAATGAGAGCATGAAGGCAGCTGGAGGACGCAGACAGAAACAACTAAGAAAGAAACAGAGGATGATACGGGATATTTCAACCCTGTCAGGTGAACAATATGAGGGTTTCAGCCTTCTGGCTTCTGCTACGCCCTGAAGCTGTAAACGTATCAGTCTCTGCTCTGAGTTATATCTGCAGAACCTGTGTGAGAGCATCTTCTGTGCTTCAGTCCAGTGAAATGCATCAGATCCATCAGTTTTAGAGATTTCACATGTGTGACACCCTCCATCCTCACTAAAACCCCACAGTGTGGAGTCTTCTGTGTTATCTATGGGAAAATGAGTTTAATGACCTCAGGACAGCATTACATTACACAAAAAGAATGTGCTGATAGTGAGTTAAAGTCTGCAAATTTCACAGTCTTCAGGCAACACTATTAACTTTAATTAAATTTTAATGAAGTCCCCACCACAGCTACATACCAGACAGAGACAGATTTAAACAAGGACTTGGACATTCATCAGGGGCCGGGCCATTACACTAATCAACTTTCAACAATTACAGTTAACATTATATGTATATATATAAACTGTAGAAAAATAAACATGAACATGTTTTCAGTCACTGCCTGTAAATCAGACTAAACTTTTCTGCAATAACTGTTTTCTAACTATGATACTACTCAAAAATCCGCCTGATGAGTTCGATGTCAGCGGTGCTTCAACAAATTCTGTCAGAGTCTAATTTCCTGCCTTATGTCAATATGTTTGATTAGAAACATTTTTTGCACAAAATGATCGAGATTATCCTTCAGAAACTATGAAAGGAAGTCCTATGAAAGGAAGTCCTCCTGTGGGTCACAGTCGACTGCTGGGTGTGTAATTGTTCAGTGAACGTGCTGCACCTGACTGCTGAGTGCACTGCAGGAGGTGTTTATTCTGCACAGCGTTGGGTGACTGCATCCGCTCGGATGGAGGACAAGATGTGTGGTGAATAATTTTTCTTTGGTTCAGACCAAATTGGCCATCTGGCTTCCAAGAAGCCACAGTGTGTGAGGAAGTGAACCTCTTGACCCAGTTCATTGTTCATTCTGTGGCCCCGCAGGGCCGAATTTTCTGTCCATGTGGGTCAAGGACTTGGGATGCTGTTGTGTGTGATGGTGTGAGAAGATGCGGACTCCATACACAGGTATGCGACAAATAAATGTTTACATCCCAGAGAAGTGGGATTATGTGGGGAAATTGTGAGCTGTCAGTATCGTAGGCTGCTTTTTTGCCATGTATGTTGGAATGTCTGAAAAGGCTTTTCACATGTTTCTAAACTGATGAAATGGAACAAATTGTGTGAATCTTTAAGTCTTCTACTACGGGTATGTAGTATTGTTTATGATGCGCCTCTGCTGGGTGCTGGTCATTTAGATCCTTTACCATTTCATATTTTTTTGAGCCTTTATGGGAGTCATCTTACATGGAATGATCTATTAAGCACAAAGTAAGTTAATTTCTGCTGTGACATCATCATCTCATCTAGTTTTTTTTCTTTTTCTGTGTAAAGCAAAAATGCTTTCCTGATCATTTGGTTTGAAAGCTCAGTGTTATATATGCTCCTCTCTATGAATGCTTCTGAGTAGTTATATAATTATTAGCTGAGTGACTTAGAAATCATGGCCAGTGTTGGACCACTTGTTTGCTGAATATTGGACCATTTACACATTGCTGGACACCACCAGGCCTTCCGACATCATCGGCCATTTTGTATCCAGTATAGTCCGCCACTACAAATCCCAGTGGGCACTGCGGCTGGTAGGACGGGGGACGTCCCAAGTCTGATGTCACAATAGGTCTGACGTCACACAAGGTTATATGGGAAGGCGGACGCTTTAAACCTTGCCTTCAGCTGGAGACCTCGACACTGTTACCACGCAACTGAAGCATCCTCTGGAGAAGAAGAGGTCCCACGTGGAGTCTTCATTTATTCTCCTTCGTTGGCCACAAAAAGAACGTTCATGACAGAAATTTCTGGAATAAGAAGGCCAGAAATTTCAACTTTACCGATCGAAGGCGTAAGTTTAACACGTAACCAAAAAACCACGGAGTTTCAAGGAGACGGATCGCCACCTTGTTTTTTTGTTCTAGTCGACTGCTGACGGTCAGATCATATTTTTCCCTTTCGCCAAGGAGGCCAAAGGACGAAGATTGACCACTCTTCCCGAAGTTAACCGTGGACGCACGTTAACTTCCAACTTTCCCCCTCCTCCTCTCCCCCTCGCACTCGCAGCCCTGAAGGAAGGCTCCACAAAGTAAAACTATCCTTTTTATTTTCTTTTATTTCTTTATTAGGAATAGTCAGGGCAGGGTAGAGTAGGATTGCTACTTATAGTCTAATGTGTTCTGAAATGTATGTGCATGCAACATTTATTGAAACTTTGATGTGCTGTGTCGCTTTCTGAAGCCGCCGCGCTTTCTCAAGTTGTGTTTTACCGTGCGAACACCTGAGCGCAGCTGCGCGGTAGAACTAGACTGCGATAATAACCTCATGGTGAAATTCACCATTTTCTTTGTCTCAACTTTACTGCTTGTTAACTTGAAGCCAAAAAGTGTGTGATCCTTTGTCTAAGCTGAGTTAACAACTTTGCTTGGGGAGTTTTATGACAGCCCGTGTCCCGCTGGGCAACGCTTTCTGGCGGGCTGCTCCCAAACTCCGTTCAACACCATATTCCTTTGTCATATTACCATTTTTGCCATAACTGCTGGTTGATTCTATACACACACACTGCTGTTTTGCTTTATTTTGTTAGTTAGATATTTTCCCTTTTGTGTAGAACTTTGCATGTTTGAGTAGGTGACGATTATTGAATCGGAGAGTTGATTGTATCAGGCTGATTGATTTAATAAATTGTCTCGTAGATAAAGAGAAGGCGTTTTGTGTTTATTTTGTGCAAGAGTGATTTGTCAGTCAAAATAAGGCAAAGTTCCCCACGTTTCGGCAGAAACGGTTGATTAAACACTGACATTTAATAATTGTAATTATCAGAGGCCTTGAGCCATAATTACAACACCAAGGGAATCTCTGGTTTCATTTCATAAATGAGGATTTTGGTTAGGAAATTAATTTTGTCATATTATGATTTTCAATTATAATTCTTGATACATATTAATTAATCAATAATCATAATTACAACAGATTTGGCGTCCCTGGATGGGCCTTAAAAAGACAGACGTCACATCACTATGCACAGAATTAAACTATTGTGATATCTGTAGCATTTAACTAGACGTTTTATTGTGAGATTTTCGAGTTTTGCAGAGAGCGTTTGTAATCTAGGGGTATCTGGACTAGAGTTTGCGCAGTTCTGCTGCAGAGGATAAAATAATCTTTCAGAGGTGTTTGTGGTGGATGCAAAGGTGAAAGCTTATAGCTTGTGGTGAATTTAAAGTTGATTTCCAGCCGGCCAGCCCTGCTGCGCCAGCTGCAGAGAACCGGCGCTGATAGGCAGCCTCCAGTGTCCGCTGGGTGTAACTACAGCTGTGACCAACACCCTCCCAGTCAGGTAGAGAGCAACACCTGCATTTGGTGGCCATTGAATAAAATTGCAGTGGCAGCTGGATTTCCCAAATTGCAGACCTGCACTTTTTACCACCTGGTGGTCACTAGTGAGAATTACAGTTCCTACTTTGATTTTAATCATTCAGTTCATTAACACAGGTAGATAATTCCATCACCTATGATCAAAAGGGCATAACTTAAGTTGAAAGTTGACGCTATTGATCATTCAGTACCCCTTTTGAATAAAATGTAAGCGTTTTTGCTGGGTTTTATTGTGTGAAGCATGTTTTGATCTGACTCATAAACTAACTTAGTTGTCTAACTAGAAAGTAGGTGATCCATGTTAGGAAGCACTAACATTTATTTGAAGCTAAGAACAGCATTGAATGTTTTAGTTTTGTTTCCCATTTTTAAAATTTTATTTAGAATTTGGTTTTGGGTTATTTCAGGAAAGAAAAATCATCTTTTTCTTTCCTCTTTCCCTTTTTGTGTGTTTTGTTTGCTTGATTATTCCCATTTTAAGCAAACCCATACACCTGCAAGATACATATCTGAATCAGACAGTTAGCTGAACAACTTAGTCTGTTCGTGTTGCTGCTAATTTCTTTAGTGGTGGTTCATAGCTAAACAGTTGTATTATCATTGTGCATGTTGGGCCAAAGATGGAGGGAACATCCCAGACTGCAGCTGGAGATGTGTGTATGTTAGAGGACCCCATAGGAATGCAGGCACAAGAAACGATTGGGTCATTGATTCTGTTATCCTCAGAGGAGCGTAAAGGTCTCAATGATTATGGTATTGAGCAATGTGAAGCCAGGATTCAGGAGTTGCTCCAAGTCATTAAAAACCCACCAAAAGACAGACGGGTCTCAGATGTGTTAGGACAGCTCACTCTGTTGTATCAGCGAAGGTTAATGTTGGAAATTGACCAGCGTGTTAAACTGCAGTTCGAGCTAAATGATACCTTGCAGACAGTGGATGTCCTTAGAGGTGAACTAACAGAAGTTGGAAATAGGTTGGAGACAATTGAGGGTAGCCAGGCCATGGGGATAATGGGGGGGGGGGGCTAACAGAAACCCACCTCACAGGTTGAAACCTTTGAAGGTGAGCCACACCTGCGATACCCTGAGAGAACCTGCAGGTCAGATCTGGAGGATGTAGAAGCTGCTCTCCAGAGATTACCTTTCAGGGCTCATGGGGTTCCCCATACATCCACTGAGGCAAGAACAGGTGTAAGTAGTCAGAATAGGTTCAGTGGTGCGGTGCCCCACCCCACTGTAATCAGCAGCCATGAACGATACCTGGCTGGGCATCCTGCAGGAGTAAATAGTTCAAGGCTTAGAGGTGAGCAGCCTTTAAACTTGACCCGCAGTACAGTCCTCTACGATCCCTCACCTCTGCCAAGGCGACAGGAGAGTTGCCCCTCGGATTCCAGTGGTTCCTACCGCCCTCAACCGCTGCCCAGGACCCGAGTCCGGGTAGCACAGGGCCCACCGTTGTACCCTGAGCAGCCTCCACTGCCTCCTCCGAGGATGAGGCGTGATGCACTGACACACCCTGAGTGCAGCCGGAGTGAACTCTCAGATGATGATTCAGATGGGCTGGCACCAATCCCTGAGAGTGGATTGGGCACCCGCCAGCTTGAGTCTCTGGCCAAAGACATAGAGCGTTTCGACCCTAATAATGCAGAGTCAAACATTGACGATTATGTTAGGGAAGTTGAACGCTGTCTTTTAGATTTGTATTGCCCATCAGCACGGGAAAAACTGAAGCTCATCTGGAAGACAACATCCAGGAGCGTCCATGTTTTCATGGAGAGCCTGCCCCCTGCAGTCCGAGAGCATTATTCAACCCTTTGCAAAGCTTTAAGGGAAGAATATTCTGTGTACACGGACCGGGCCTCCGCCACACTTGGTGCTTTCACTATCCAGCAGAAGAAAAGCGAAGCACCCAGGGAGTATTACCGGCGCTTGAGAACTGTTTACTTCCAAGGACGCAACGCTCCCGGCATTGAGGAGGAACATGCTTTTAAATCCCTGTTCCTCCACAACCTTCATGAAAGTGTGCGATACAATGTTACTATGTATTGCAGAACAAAGACCATGAGCACGCAACAGATCCACAAATATGCTCAGATGGCGTGGGAAAAACGGGCTCGCCCGACCAAGGGATCAGAGGGCGAGGCTAGGGTTTTACAGGTCCAGACTGAAAGAACCAGCCTTGCGTTGGAAGGTCAGGATATGCCCTCAGCAGGAACCCACTTTAAGAACAGGTTCAGGGAACAACGTAGGTTTGGTCAGCTGGACCGGGGGGGTGGTACTGAATACCAACCACGGTCAAAGTTGCCGGACCACTTCAGATCAAACAGACGACCTGACCATCACTTGAGGCCTAAAGGTAAAACTGATGGTAAAGGGTGGGGCTGAAACCCAGAAGAGATTATGGGGAAAGAGATGGAGGATACCTTATGCAAGATGGTGACAGAAGCAGTGCGTCAGGCCACCACGTCCCCACAACCCTTGAAACAGGAAGCCGACCCTCCAGTTAAACCAGACCCAAACTTCCCGTCAGCATGACTAGGCGTGGACCCAGTCTCCACAGCCATCAGAGTCTAACTGATCGGATGGGGAGACAAACCTGGGAAACTCCAAGTACCCCTTGGGACCTCTCCAGGAGAAACACCACAAACCATCTTTCCAAGGTTCTCAGGTAAACTGAATCAAAATGGACATGCACATTGTCTATACTGTCTGATCATGATAGGAGGACGTTTCCAACTGAGGTTCCATTTTAAAATAGGATCAGAGATCAACCTGATGTGCTCAATCATGTTTGAGGAGGTGAGTAGAGCCATGCTCTCCTTCAATGAACCATTTCAGGCCGACACTTGTGATGTAAGCATCACCAGCCGCACCCAAAACCGATCATGAATCAGTAGTTGGGTGGAGCTGAACATCACACTCGAAGACATGACTCTGGTGCACCCCATCTATATGTGCACATTAAACAAAGAGCTTTTTCTTGATGGCCAGGACCTGCTGGACAGGCTGGCCCCACTCATTGTCTGCCACCAGGACCAACTCTGGATCCAGGTGGAGGTGCCCAAACCACTGGGTGCAAGCAGCAAACCACCCTTTGTGACCAACCAGGTCACCAGCTTGGAGGAGCCTAAAGAACCTCTCAGACCCTCGTCAGAGCCGGTCATGGGCACCACTGGGACACAGCTGCACCCAGCCATCCAGAAAACTCCTCCCAGATGCAGTCATTCGTTGCTTTGCTCTTTAAAAACCCAGGTGTGAAAACTTACCACACCAAAGTGGTGGAAGGTGTACACCTGGAAAACATGTTCATACCAGAAGTGCTTCTAGCATTCTGGCTAGGGCAGTTATCAACTGGTAGAGAGCTGTATGACCGCTTGTGCCAAAAAGACTCCCTCGTAACTGAGGCACAACACAGCCACACACTCCTTTTAGCAGACGGGCTCCGCCCTCTCCTTAAGACAGCCAGAGTGTGCACCTCCAGTGTGCAGATTGGAATAAAACAGATGGATCCATCCATCCATCCATCCATCCAACAGGACCAACAACCATGCACGGAAACACTCATACCTAAGTAAAATGTAGATTAACCAGTAAGCCCTAACAGTCATATTTTTGGACTGTGGGTACACTATTCACTGCTTATCTGAGGTGGGTAAGAGGGTACGAGGTCCAAACATCTCCCCAGCCAGAATCTCCAGCTCATTCTGGTGGAAACACAGTGTTATTTGGGTTTTTCCTATGGCTCTCTCCAGTAAAATATGCCTGGAGAATCTCCAAAAGTAGGCACTCAGGAGGCCTTCTGATCAGGTTACTAAACCACCTCAACTGACTCCTTTCAATGCAGAGAGTCTGCGGTTGTTCGTGTGATGGAGCTCAATGCCTAATCTCCAAGGCTGAGCCAGCCAGTCTATGAATGAAGCTTTTTTAAGTCGCTTGTGTTTAGGTTAATTTTGGAATATGGATGGGTCCGGTAAATCCAGAGTGTTGCTTTTAGGTTCAGTTGTTTCCTCACCATGACAGATTGAAGCATTGCCAAAATTACAACAGACAAGGCACCAGTCTGTCTCTCTATCCCGTGCTCCATACAACCATCACTTAGAGACACTTACAATTCTCCACTTTAGACAAAGTTAGACCCCAGACCCAGAAGAAGCAGTTCCCCTTTTTCTGGTGGAAACCAAACTTAGAGGAGCTCACCCTGATTGCTCCACACTTGGCTGTAAACCCCTCTAGCACATGCTGAGAGGTCATGGCCTGAAGACGTTAAGAGAACCATATCATCTGCAGGATACAAACATCAGATCCTGAACTTTGTAAACCAGACAACATTCTCCTTACAACGACACCTCGACATCCTGTCCTTGAATACCAAAAACAGGATCAGCAATAAAGGCCGCCCTGGCAGAGTCCACCCTATGCTGGAAACAAACTCAACTTTGTTCCAAGAATGCAGAGTTTGGTTATACAAGCAACAAAAAGCCCATAAAAGTGCCACCAGCACCACACACAGATCCACAAAACACATGTGGACCAGACAGCCAATCTCCAATAACCCACTCAGGAAGTACACAAGAGTAAAGATTTGGTCCATTGTTCCACAGCCAGGATGAGAGCTCACACTGCTCCTCCTGAATAAGATGTTTGATAATCAGTCTGAACCTCCTTTCCAACACCCTGGGGTAAGATCTTCAAGGGAGAATGAGAAGACCTTTAGTTACCTTTCCTAAAGATTGGGAACACCATCACAGTCTCCCAGTCCACAGGCCTTGTCCCAGTTCTCCATGCAACATATTCATGCTCCATTGCAACTATATTGCACAGAAAGGCGACACTGGAATGATGATTACTTAAAGCTCCATGTTTTTAGTCTTAGTAAAGCAATAGATAGTCTTCAGCACTGTGTAAAAAGAAGTTCAGAATGTATTGTTTTCCACAGTTACCACCAAATTCATCTTGCATTCATTAGTACCATTCACGTTTCAGGAACATTGCTGCTGTTGTTATATATGTTTCTGCAGTTGTAGAAGCAGTCTTCTGGAGCAGTCTTTCTCAAGCTGTGGTCCCCTGGACCACTGGTGGTCTACGAGCGTACTCTAGTGGTGCCCAAGGTACTGCTGTTTTTTTGCCGTGAACTCAAGAAAATGCGACCTGTGCAGTTAGCCCACCAAGGGCTTGTGTTGAAAAATAATAATGGATAAGTGGCTTAGGACTGGGTCGCTCAAAAGAAAAAGGGAAGAAACCTCCGACACCACAGGGAAAATGCAAAATCTGGAAGCTAATGCAAGCAGTATCCTTTCAAACATTGCTATTGAGTCCCAGGAGGACCACGTTTTAACATCAGCAACATCTTCAAAAATTACCCCAGCGCAAATTCGACATGAGTGCGGAAAATCCACTGCCAAGGTAAGAAGAGAATACCACGATGATTACAAGCAATTTGGATTTTTTTGGACTGGCCATGAGGATGATCCAAAACCACATTGTGTTCTGTGTCATAAAATGTTAGCTAATCAGGCTATGAAACCTGCAAAGTTAAAGCGACACTTGGAAACTAAACATAAAGAGTATGTGGGGAAACCTATCGGATTTTTGAAAGGGACTTCCGAGTTTTTTGCACTGGGGGAAAACGCAAAAGCTACAGAGGCTTCATATGAGGTATCCCTCTTGATCGCCAAAGCAGGAAAGCCTCATTCAATAGGTGAGATTTTAATTAAACCAACTGCAAAAGTGATGGCTAACAAAATGCTTGGTAAGCTAGCAATGAAATTGACAGAATTCCTCTCTCCAATGACACCGTTCGACAACGCATAAAATCAATGGATGAAAGTGTTGAAGAGCAGCTGGTGACATGTTTACGCCAAAGCCAATTGGCACTACAGTTAGATGAATCTACCGACATAGGGAATAAGGCAAATCTGCTGAGCTATGTAAGATACCGTTATGCTGGTGAAGTACATGATGACTTTCTCTTCTGTCATTCCCTGCCAACTAACACCACAGGAGAAGCAATTTTCCATTCACTTAATGAGTTTTTTGTGAAAAATAACCTGGACTGGTCAAGATGTGTTGGCATTTGCACTGACGGAGCAACTGCCATGACTGGAAAACAGGAAGGATTGGGAGCGCGTGTTCGTGCAGTTGCACTATCTGCAGTTGCAGTTGGCTGTAAACAAAATGCCGCGGTGCCTACAATATGTTCTGGATGAGTCCGTGAAAATAGTTAACAAGATTAAAGGAAAGCTGTTTAACACACATCTTTTTCAAGCACTGTGTGAGGAAATGGAACGCGAACACAAAAAACAACTCCTTGACACAGAGGTTTGCTGGTTATCACACGGAAAAGTTCTCACCCATCTGTTTGCACTTCGAGATGAGGTAAAACTCTTCCTGGAACCATACTGACAAACTGTATGACAAGGTGCATGATTTCCAGGGGCTTACTTAGCTGATATTTTCAGCACTCTCAACACATTGAATGTGGCTCTTCAGGGGAAGGCTGTCACCATATTCAATGTCCTGGACAAAATTAAAGCCACAAGCCTCAAGATGGAATTGTGGTGCAGCCGTCTTGATCGCAGAGAATTTGACAGTTTTCCAACACTCAGACTTTATCCTTGCTGCTGGACAGGACATGGATGGGAGCACAGTTGCATCCTTAAAGCAACATTTGCTACAAGACCTACACTCACAGCTGGAAATACATTTCCCAGATTTAGACGCAAGCTTTGAGTGGATTCGAAATCCTTTTGGGAATAAAATGTATATTGAGCAAGTCAGTTCTAAGCTTTCACCAAGACCGGAAGACAGCCTTATGGACATTGCATCAGATGGGACACTGAAGACAACTTTCAGGGAGAAAGTTTTAACAGACTTCTGTCTCCACATTCAACCTGAGCATCCTCAGCTGGCTGACTGCTCTGAAATTCTTGATGCCATTTCCACCTACAATTGTGAAGTGGGATTTTCTACACTTGTTGGCCTGAAAACAAAGCAGCGCAACCAGATTAGTGTGGACTACGACATGAGACTAAAACTATCCAGTTCGGAGCCAGACTTTTATTCACTCATATCCAGGGGTGAAAGTGAGCCGGTACGGTCCGGTACTGTGTACCACTAAAAGATTCTGCGCCAGTACGCAGTACCGGGAAGAGGGAAGAATGGCTGTCTGCTATGAAGCCCTCATCCAGAACCAGTTACGGCTGCAAAAACTCACGAGCACACAAAGAAGATCAGATCCGCTACCAATAGACAGTCTAAAACACGACTTAATCTGTTTAAAAAAGGAAGCTTTTTTCCCATCATTCCAAATCGTTTCTGAACTGTTCTGCTATGCTGGAGCCTCAATGCTCCTGCTTTGCTTCTCTCTCCTTGGAGCTTGAGGCTGTTGTGAACGGCCAGCCTTTAAAACGAGCACCGCTACGTTTAATGTCTGTCTGCTCGCTGCTAATTACCCCAGTTAAAAGCAAAGGGAGAGTAACTAGTTGTGGTTCATTCTGCTGAATTACAACAACACGGTACAGCTCGAAAGCAACACTTATAACCAGAGAGTTCACATACGCTACACGAGAGCGCATGCGCGTTTACCTCCAAAACAGAGCGGTTGCCAAGGAGATTGGTGCGTTCGATTTAATAGCCTGGGAGATTTTACACAGGTGGTGCACAGAGATAAAAAAACGCGGCTTGCATTAGGACAGGACGAACAATAAATCACTTACCATCTACAGAGTTTTAAATAAAAACCGCAAAAAACAACCGAACTGTCAAATTTTTTATTTAAATGCAATCAAAACTTGAACACAATGCAGAGAACAATATATATATATATATATAATATATATATATATATATATATATATATATTCTTCATTGTCAAGTGATTCTAATTTCTGCCTTATACAGATAGCCTACAGTAAAGTAAAATATTGATAAGTTTTAATTAGTTTGAGTTTGGAGGACTTTGCTGAGAGAGAGAGAGATCTCGAGGGGGCCACAGATGAGAGTAACAATTAACACACACACACACATACAGGGGTTGGACAATGAAACTGAAACACCTGGTTTTAGACCACAATAATTTATTAGTATGGTGTAGGGCCTCCTTTTGCGGCCAATACAGCGTCAATTCGTCTTGGGAATGATTTTTTGGGAATGATTTTAAGCCATTCTTCTTGCAGGATAGTGGCCAGGTCACTACGTGATACTGGTGGAGGAAAACGTTTCCTGACTCGCTCCTCCAAAACACCCCAAAGTGGCTCAAAAATTTAGATCTGGTGGCTTGTGCAGGCCAATGGGAGATTTTTCAACTTAAACTTTCATGTTATCAAACCAATCTTTCACCAGTCTTGCTGTGGTGTATTGGTGCATTTTTCATCCTGATACAGTCACCGCCTTCAGGAACAATGTTTGAACCATTGGATGCACATGGTCCTCAAGAAGGGTTTTCGGTATAGTCCTTGGCAGTGCGCGCCCATCTAGCACAAGTATTGGGCCAAGGGAATGCCATGATATGGCAGCCCAAACAATCAACGATCCAACCCCATGCTTCACTCTGGGCATGCAACAGTCTGGGTGGTACGCTTCTTGGGGCTTCTCCACACTGTAACTCTCCGGATGTGGGGAAAATAGTAAAGGTGGACTCATCAGAGAACAATACATGTTTCACATTGTCCACAGCCCAAGTTTTGCGCTTTTGCACCATTGAAACCGACGTTGGGCATTGGCATGAGTGACCAAAAGGTTTGGCTATAGCAGCCCGGCCGTTTTATATTGACCCTGTGGAGCTCCCGACGGACAGTTCTGGTGGAAACAGGAGAGTTGAGGTGGCACATTTAATTCTGCCGTGATTTGGGCAGCCGTGGTTTTATGTTTTTTGGATACAATCCGGGTTAGCACCCGAACATCCCTTTCAGAACAGCTTCCTCTTTTTTTCCACAGTTAATCTGTTGGATGTGGTTCGTCCTTCTTGGTGGTATGCTGACATTATCCTGGATACCGTGGCTCTTGATACATCACAAAGACTTGCTGTCTTGGTCACAGATGCGCCAGCAAGACATGCACCAACAATTTGTCCTCTTTTGAACTCTGGTATGTCACCCATAATGTTGTGTGCATTTCAATATTTTGAGCAAAACTGTGCTCTTACCCTGCTAATTGAACCTTCACACTCTGCTCTTACTGGTGCAATGTGCAATCAATGAAGACTGGCTACCAGGCTGGTCCAATTTAGCCATGAAACCTCCCACACTAAAATGACAGGTGTTTCAGTTTCATTGTCCAACCCCTGTATATATATATACATATATATATGCCTCCCCAGCACCCCACTCTAGCTCCGCCCCTAAGTACCGGCACGAATTTAAAACTTTTTTCAGCCCTGCTCATATCCCAGAAAAAAACAGCACCACCCTTCTCATTAGGAAGTGTTGATGTTGAAGTTAGGTGGTCCGTGAGTGCTTGTTGAGTGGTTAAGTGGTCCTCAGCCTGAAAAAGTTTGAGAAACACTATTCTAGAGAATAAAAAATATGCTTTGAAAACATGTGTTGCAATATAGAGGCGTCGTATCTACTGCACATTTGTACTGCTGCTGTGTAATTTAAATGAATGTGCCAAAGTTCTCCATCCATTACCGGTGCTCTGGGGCCTATCCCCAGCTGTCACTGGGTGAGAGGCAGAATGCACCCAGGACGAGTCACCAGTCACCATCACCAGGCCAAAACAGAGAAGCATAGGACACGCAACCATGCACACACAAGGACAGTTCAGAGTGACTAATTGGTGTAACATGCCTGTTTTTGGGCAGTGGAGGGACTCTGAATTACTCAGAGAAACCTCATCCATGCAAACTCCAGAACACAGAAAAATTCTAACCCTGAACATTCTCGCTGGAAGGCAAAAGTGGTAATTTTTTTCTGAAGACTGTGTTGATCTCTGGTCACAAACACTGTTCCTTGTGATGCAAGTATTGCACAATTTTATATCCATGCACAACATGGGACATGACCACAAATGTACAATCATCCAAGTCCTGGAAAGCCTGACTGACTGTTAACGCTTTAATATTTCCTTTCAATGTTTTAACTTTCATCTTCTGTGTCTCAGGCAGCCCCAAATGCTATTTGTGAGATTTTTGACCAATAAAGAATTGTTTTGTATCAAAGGTTGACTGTCATGAAGCAGTTCAGTTACCATCCAATTCAGTCACGTATTATTATTATTATACAAGGAATTTCCTGCTAAGATGACAAATGGATTGGAACTATTGTGTGGACCAGGATGATTCCTCAGTTGGACATTCATCTTTCTTTGTGTGCAACCATAAAGCTGAGATTTTTACAGTAAAAAATTTAAGTTTCTTTGTTTTCTAACTTACAGTGATGGAGATAGAAACTTTACAGACTGGGATAATGGAAGAGGAATTAATGTTTTAAAAAGGTCACAATATCATGAATTATATCACAACTTAATATGCAAGTATTAATCAGGTTTAATAACATTTGGGTCCACAAAATTGGGATGCACTTGCTTGTGGTTGCAGCTGACTTTGGTACCTTTTTCACAAAGATCCTTTTCTTTGACTGTTTACAGAAATAACAGCTACGTACCAGAGCTTTCATTTCCCCTGGAGCTAAGGAGTTTAACTTTGCACAGCTTAAATGAAAAGGAACACACAGCCTTAAGTTCAACAAAACAACACAACACATATTTTTGACACGCACAAAATATACAAATGTACACATTTTAAGGAATGAAGGATAATTTGCTTCATAGCCGTTGACCCAGTTCCTCCCAACATACTGAGAGTGAAGCATTCAAGAGATTTTTTTAATGGTTTTAATTGATCTGATTTCACCAAACATTTAAGTGATCTTCCATCACGATCATTCTGGATTTTTTTCCGGACACATTTCTGCCTCGAAGACGATGGGTCCCCACTATTCTTCCAGTTTTTAATAATGCGTTGGACAGTTCTTAACCCAATTTTGGTAGTTTCTGCAATCTCCTTAGATGTTTTCTCTGCTTGATGCATGCCAATAATTTGACCCGTCTGAAACAGATTGACATCTTTTCCACGACCATGAGATGTGTCTTTCCACATGTTTTTTTAAGAAATGAGAAGGAACTCATTGCACCAGTTGGGGACCAAAGAGCAAAGTGTACCGGAGTCAAATTCCTTGTTTGTATGTACAAACTTCGCAATAAAGCTGATTCTGATTCTGATTCTGATTCTGATAGAGTTAGTCACAGTAAAAGCTCAGTCAGTAGCTATGTCTAGGAGAGAGAAAGGGTTAAACACTGAAAGACAGGGCCATGTGGATCATCGGTAGAGGGTGAGCATTAAGTTGTTGCCAGCAGAAGCTTGGACGATGCCCCTCTCCAGAAAGGTGTCACAGGTAGACACAGAGTCAGGCCAGGTGTAGCTTCTAGGAAGAGAAAAGAGAGAGAATAAAGTTAAAAGCTGAAATAACAGCAAATAATGCAAAATTGGAGAGTAGTGTGAGAATGTAGCAGAGAGTGAAAGTGGTCATTATGTCCTCCAGCAGCCTAAGCCTATAGCAGCATAACTACAGAGATAGCTCAGGATAACCTAAGCCACTCTAACTATAAGCTTTATCAAAAAGGAAAGTTTTAAGCCTAGCCTTAAAAGTAGACAGGGTGTCCGCCTCACGGACTAAAACTGGGAGCTGGTTCCACAGGAGAGGAGCCTGATAACTAAAGGATCTGCCTCCCATTCTACTTCTAGAGACTCTAGGAACCACCAGTAACCTGCAGTCTGAGAATGAAGTGCTCTGTTAGGAACGTATGGAAACAATCAGATCTCTGATGTATGATAGAGCTAGATCATTAAAAGGACTTTATATGTGAGGAGGAGAATTTTAAATCTATTCTGGTTTTAACAGGGAGCCAATGAAGGGGAAGCTAAAGTAGGGAAATATGATCTCTTTTTTTTAATTTTCATCAGAACTCTTGCTGCAGCATTTTGAATCAGCTGAAGGCTTTTTAACAGCATTTTCTGGACATCCTGATAGTAAAGAATTACAATAGTCCAGCCTTGAAGTAACAAATGCATGGACTAGTTTTTCAGCGTCACTTCTGGATAGGATATTTTCTAATTTTGGCAATGTTCCGGAGATGAAAAAGGAAATCCTAGAAACCTGTTTTATATATGGGATTAAATGACATGTCCTGGTCAAAAATAACACCAAGGTTTTTTTTACTTTATTACCAGAGGTCAATTTAATGCCATCCAGGTTAAGTGATTGACTAAGCAGTTTCTTTTTTAAAGACTCCGGTACTAAGACGACAACTTCTGTCTTGTCTGAATTTAGAAGCAGAAGTCATCCAAGTTTTTATGTCTTCAAGACATGCTTGTAGTCTATCTAACTGGTTGGGTTCATCAGGATTCATGGATAAGTAAAGCTGAGTATCATCAGTGTAACAGTGAAAATGTATCCTATGCTGCCTGATAATTTTACCTATTGGAAGCATATATATACAGTAAAGAGAATTGGCCCATTTTGACATTTTAACCAACAACACAAAACAAACACATCCCCTCTCCTGCTCCCAGAAAGAAAAGCAAAAACAGCACATCTCTAGTCAACAACAACAACATGGTCAATACATAAAAATGCATATTTTTAGCTGTTATGCAATTAAATTCTGATCAAAAAATGATTTTCTTACAAAAACAAACCCTGCAGTTTCAGTTTCCTAGGTGATCCTTAACTTTCAGATCTTGAGGAGAGCTGCCTGATGTATCTGCAGAATCAGGTCATTTCTGACTTTCAGTGATGTGGAAAAGTTTGAAGACCATAAGTCTTTTCCAATTCAGATATAATCAAACAAAGATGTTCACTGTCTGAATCTCAGAGCAGTCTGAGGACTCTGCAGACATCTTGTCAAATGTTTCACCACCATCTTGTCACATCGCGCAACACTGGGTCAGTTATCAGCACAGAACCATAACCAGTAAAAAAGTAACTTTTAATTCAAATGTCTCACACTCAAACCAGCACATTGTGACAAATAACAAAGAAGTAAACCAAATGGATGCTGATTCGTCAGGGAGTCAAACTGTCTGTTCAAAGGTGAAACTTTGACAAAAAAAAAACAAGGTGCTGTGTGGTACAGAAGGACAAGAGAACAGGAGGACATAAGATCTAAAGTACCAGCCATCTGCTGCTAATCAAATAAACTGGTTATTCGATCAATTTCAGGATGAGCACCTCTGTAAAAGCAGGAGTTTGTTGATCCGGAGCATGCAGGTCTGTGTGAACACAATGCCAGCGGGGCAAGACATCAGCAGTGACCTTTGAGAAGCAGCTGTTGCTGCTCATCAATCTGAGAAGGTGTTACAAGGCCATTTCTAAACAATTTGAAGTCGACAAAGATCAACCATTAATCTTCTCAGGAGTGGAGGTCTCAGTCAAATTCTACCTCAGTATATCAATCAATCAATCAATCAATCAATCAATAAATCCTCTCTGCCAGGGCCAAACTGATGTGGGGCAGCATCTACCTCACTGGAAAAACAAAGCTTGTTATCGTTGGAGGCAATTTCAGTGCAGAGATATATCAAAAAAGGATTCTGCAAACAGTGGAAATCATGTATCTCAGTTCTTAGGGATCAAACTCTATTCTACAAGATCTCAACAATTGCTCTGCAGAGCAGGAGGTTTATCAGAGACTACTTTCAGAATGTGGGAGTGCAGCGGCTAAAACAGCATGCCTGCAGTCCTGACCTCAACTCTACTGAACATTTTTACTCTTCATAACACCGTGACCAACACAACCACACTGGCTGACTTGCAACAAATGCTGGCTGTCTTCCCACAGCAGTGTGTGACCATGTCGTTGACCAGTATGAGGAGGAGGTACCAAACTCTTTGTTTAGTTAAGGGACCGTTAAAAAAGCCTATATGTATGTTTAACTTTAATTATTCAATCCGATTACAACAATAAAAACAAGAGTCGGTGGCAGAGAGGATTTTGTAAGTTTTGATCTTAATATTCTGAGCTATGCTGCTCCACCCACAGATGCATTTTCCTTATAAATGCAGCACCATTTAAAGAGACACCATTTAAAAAGAAAACAAAAATGCTCTTCAATAAACAGGGTTTTCAGCAGCATTGTTACAACAAAGAAATAAGCAAGCAAGCACAACAATCTCTGCTTTTTGTGCTCTGAGCTGCAGATCAAAATCAGACCAGGGGAATGTGTTTACATTTTGTGCTGCTGGATCTTAACCAGATGGTAAGTAAAGCTTAAAAAAGAAGAAACAGGAGCAAGAGACAAAACAAACAGAGTGGGCAAATGGCTGAAAACTGCATATAAACACAAACTGGTTCTTCAACAGCTGAACAGAGGTTTAGGAGCATTATCCATCCAAAGATGTTCAAACTTTATGACCCTCTGATGGCACAGGCAAAAAGTTTTCCTGTATTTAAATGTGTTTTTGTCATAACGTCCTCTTCATGACTGCTGGTCTGAGGGTCCAACAACATCAAACTCCTTAAACCACCAAACAACAGATTAAATATACTTAAAACAGTAAACTATCATGGTACTAAGACTGAAACCTTTCAGTTTCAGTAAGAATTTATGAGAAACAGTTTTTCAGAAAACTTGATGGATTCTGGTGCATTTGATGGAATCGCTCCACTTGGAGGCTTATCAGACCTCCAAGGTCTTTATTCTGTAAACATTCTGAATAAAACTAGAAAATAGTAGAATACTTTCTGCACATCACACGAAGAAGGAATAAAATAGATCAAATAACACATCTTGAGTTGTTGTTTTTATTATGGCTGCTAGGCAATAATCACACCTCAGTTTTGTGGGAAACAGTAAACCACGTATCAGCACTAACATCACATACCAACTGTCAGGCACGGTGGTGGGGTTGTGATGATTTGGGCTTGTTTTGCAGCAACTGGACCTGGGCATCATGTCAAATGTGAGTCCATCTGTCTGAGAGCTAAAGATTGGTCCAAACTGGGTCATCAACAGGACAAAGATCCCAAACATAGCAGAAAATCTACAGCAGAATGGCTGAAAATGAAAAGAATTGCAAGTAGTATTGCAGTGATACAAAATCTAGAAACGATAATTAATTCTAATAATAATACAATCATTTGGTGATGCACATTATTAATGTCTTATTGTTAGTATTTAACAACTTTTAGGTGTATAGTTTTGAATTTTCATTAGGTTCCAGCTTTGTTCTAGTTGTGCAGCTCTTTATTCAGTGTGACAGGAGTTATATACATATTTTTATTTACAGCAGAGGTTTTATTTACAGCAGAGTTAAATTCTTTTCATTTTGTTCTTCTATAACCAGTTGACTGGAAAGAAATGTTGGACAGATAAAAAGATAAACAGGTCTGTTGGGGTTTTATCTTAGAAAAGGTTTTTCCTTTAATGTTTTGCAAAAACCAAATATTCGATTCAAACATTTTTCAACATAAACAGAAAATACATGATCTATGTAATATTAATATGAGAATCTCCACCTCTGATTCTATAAAATGGGCAGTAATGATTAGACTAATTATCTATTTCATGAATTAAACATAATTAATGTGTTGTGTAGAACCAGTTATCTATGTTCAACGCATTCATAAAGGATTCCATGAGTGTAATAATTTCTAAGTTGTGCACTGGTTGAATTTTGAAGTTCTGACTGCAGTCTGACAAAGAAATGCTTTGAGGTTCTGAATCCACTTGGCAGCGCACGGCCTCCTCCAAAATGCTGTTTGATGGTTCAAGTGGTTGTAAAGGCTCATGCCAAGCCAGTCTACTACACTGTCTGCTTTTTGTGGTTGTTATAGAAACCCACAGCACCAGCTCATGTGTGATCAGCCCTGCAGAGTGGGGGAAGTTCTGCCAGGGTTACTCCCAAAGAGCCCTGCTGAAATAAAAATGAATTCTCTTTTTTCCCTTCAAGCTCTGCAGGCCACGAAGCTCTCACTCTTGGATTTTCTCACCGCTCACGCTTTCATTTAACAAGAGGCTGTAATCATGCTCCTGTCCCATTAAATATGCATGTTTAATCTGTCTCAGAGTTCGTATTTCGGGAGGTGAAGGAGTTGCTGTCTTGAGACTAATTTACTAACGAGGAGGCGAGAGATTTGATATGTAAGTCTGCATGAGCAAAAAATCTGTTTCCTTTTGAATCTGTTATTTTGTTGAAGCATTTACTTCAATGCACATGCGGTTCCCAAACAGTCAACGAAAAAAATACTAAATATAGGCGTATAACAGGAGGAGGAAGGATCCTGAAGCATTCCACTCAAGTTAGCGGGCCAGATTTAGAGAACTCTTTCATTTAAAGTCCAATAACTTTTCAATTTTAAATCAATTATGCTGTGAAAAAGTATTTTTCCCCTCAAAGATTTTTTGGTTTGGTTTTTCTCACCTAAGATGTTTCATGTTAAGGCTTTCCTACTCAGATCAGTGGTAAACCTTCCCAGGAATGGTCAGTCTACCAAAATTATTTCAAAGGTACATCAACAACTCATCCAGGAGGTCACATAAGAACCCAGAAGAACATCTAAAGCTCTGCAGGCCTCACTTGCTTCAGTCAAGATCAGAGTTCATGATTCCGCAATAAGGAAGAGAGAGACTGGGCAAAAATGGCCTCCATGGGAGAGGTCTGAGGCCCGAACCACTGCTGATCCAAAAGAACACAATGGCCTGCCTCACATTTACCAAAAACATCTTGATGATCCCCAAGACGTTCTGGACAATATTCTGTGGAAAGACGGGATAAAAGTGGACCTTTTGGGAAGGTGTTCTGGCTGTACTGGATGGAACCATGAATGCTGCTCTGTAGCAGTAAATCCTGAAAATGAATATCCAGCCATCAGTTTGGGCTCAGTTGGGTTATGCAGCAGAACAATGTTCCAAAGCACACCAGCAAGTCCATATCTGAATGGCCAAAAACATGAATGGAGGTTTTAGAATGGCCTCGTCCACGGGTCTGCAACCAGTGGCTCCGGAGCCACATGTGGTTCTTTGGGCCCCATACAGAGGCTCATAATAATTTTGGTCAAAGATTAGAACTGAGGAGGCTTTTTAAAATATAAATTTAATAAAAACAGACTTCTAGCAGTTTTTCAATGTGGTTCAAATGTCAGTTCAATACCTGCATAAAAACTCCACAACAAAATGAGACGAATGAAACAAGAACTACATGCTTTTCTTCCTTTGCTCTATAAACGTGGAATTTACCATTCAATTAAATGCATGAGTTTATTTTGTTTCAATCAAATCAATTGGTCGGGATTCTGATGTTAAACTAAAACACAAATAGCATTGTTTCACTTGGATCTTGGATTTAAGTGAACAAACAACAGAAACTGGATCAATAAAACAAGTTTTATGTAACAGCAAGATCATAACAGCAGTTTTAAAAGCTTGAGGCAGGTGCTTTGCAGAGGTTTGGTGGATCTGCTTATTATAAAAGTTTAACTTTCATTGATCTAAAACCCCAAAGTAAAAATACAACTCTGGTTCTTTGATTTGACTGTAAAACCTATGTTTTACATTTATTATATATTAACCTTGATCCTTTTCTGAAGGCTCCTACCGCTCTAGAGAAATTTATTTCCTAGAAGCAAGGCTTAAAATGCCTCTTTGCCCTGAAAGGGTTGCCGAATGGCCTAGTCAATGTTCCGACTTTAATCTGGTGAGATGATCTCAAAAAATCTGTTCCTGCTGGAAATCCCTCCTATGTGTCTGAATTACAACAATTTTGCAAAGCAGAGTGGGCCAAAATTCCTCCACAGGGATATGAAAGGCTCATTGCCAGTTATATCAAACTCTGGATCTCAATTGTTCCCACTGGGGGGTTTATTGGTCATTTACTCAGGTTATCTTTGTCTGATATCAACATTAGTTTGAAACAGCAGAAACAGAAATTTGAAATTGTTTTCACAGCACCGTACTCATTCAACCTAAAAAACCTGCAGTAAGAACTAAAAGTTTTGGTGCTAAATGTATTGGGTTAATTTCATAAAAGCTTGGGTACATTTAGGGTTAAGTGAAGTGGAGAAAACTGTTTTGTCTGAAGTGTGGGATTGTTTTTGGATCCAAGGTGTGCTACGTCCCCCATGCTGTACACGAGATAGATCCTCCCGATGGTAATCAAAGCCAGCATCTGTGAGGGTTGGAGGCAGGGGTAAATATTAAAGTATCATGGATGCTCAGTGACACACTCCGGTTTTGGAGCAACATAAACATTCAATTAAAGCCACTGCTTTCATACACTGTGATGTGCAAAAGTCTTGGGTCACCCCTCCTGATGAGGTTTTGAGCAAAAGTTCTCTGGGTTTTCTTTGGACTTTGAGCGTTTTCAGAAGAATATCTGATTATTGTTATCTTTAAAGCCCCTTAATCTTACCTGCGACCCATTATTCATTCAGTCATAAAACATTTTCTGAACTCGATGCATGAGCAAGTTTTGATACGTTACAGACAACTTAGCAAAGAACCGGTTAAGAACTGGGAAATTACATACTTTCATACATCATTTTGGAGATGGTTGTATGGTGTATGTGGGGTTTTTCTCTGTTAGCCAAAAGGTTCAGCACCTTCTTCCACATGTTTGCTGGGACCCCTACAAGGCATGTGCCAAACTATAAACAGGACATACGTTACCAAAAAATAACACTTTTCATTGACTTTGGAAAAAAGCAAAGATACAGAATTTTTTCAAACTTTGTCACTTTATAAACTGTGTATTTCAATCGTATTTTTGTGATAAACCAACACAAACTAGTACATGACTAGACTTTGACTAGGCCATTCCAGTCCTGCTGGAAGAGGACCCTCCGCTGCAGTCTCCAACAGGTTCTCCTCCAGGACTGTCCTGAATTCAGCTTTGACCAGCTTCCCTTTCCTTGCTGAAGAAAATCATCTTCACATCATGATGCAGCCACCACCTTGTTTCACCATGGGAATGTTGTGTTAAGCATGGTGTGCGCTATTGTTTTGCATATCAGCTAAATAATCTTCTGGTCTCACCTGATTAGAGAACCCTCTTACATGTTTGATGTTTCCCCTACATGGCTTACATGCTTTCTTTCAACGTTATCATTCCTCTTCTACTACTAGTTGCCCTGTTCTCGTACCTGAGTTGTGAATCTCTGTAGTTCCTCCAGCGCTACCATGGGTCTGTCAGTTCAGGTAGACATCCATGTCCTGGTAGGTCTGCAGTTGGTCCATCCTCTCTCAATGTTCACATGATGGATTAAACAGAGCTCTGTGAGATGTTCAAAGCTTGGGATGTTTTAGAACCTAAATCTGCTTTAAAGTTCTCCACAACCTTCTCCCTGACCTGCCTGCTGTGGTCCTTGGTCTTCATGATGGTGCTTGTTCTCTAATGTTCTCTAACAGACCTCTGAGACCTTCATAGGACAGCTGGATCTGTACTGAGGTTATATTACACACAGGTAATCTATATTTGCTAATCAGGTGACACAATGCTACTGATTGCATTTAACTTAGGGGTATCAGAGTAAAAAGAGGCTGAATAAATAAACGTGTAAGACAAAAAATCATCTTTTCATTAGGCAGTAATGGGTAAACATCAGTTTCAAGAACTACAGCAGTTAGCGGTCTGATTTCAAAAACAAAAACATGTCTAAAATAAATAATGATGCAACTCGGAGGTAAACCTCTGAAAACAAACTGCTGCAAAACTCTTTGGAAGAATAAGAAAAAATCAATAAAAATAGGTCAAGATTTTGGATTGTGGACTTAAACGTGAGAAAACGCAGCAGAAAAACAAAATGTAAAATAAAGATCTGATGTCGTCTGAAGGTTTCCACCTGAAGGTCTGTCCATTGCTGGATCAGCTCATTTTTCTTCAGAATCACGTTTCCCCTCGCTGCCTCCCCGGTAATTGCTCCGCCCCACATTGAGGCTTGCAACATCTGCCTTGCTCTTTCATATGCAATCTCTCTGACAGAATGGTTCAGGCCCACTCAACCATAGAAGCCCCCTCAGCCTCGCCGGCAGCTGCTGGAGTCATTCTCGGGCCGAGACGGAAGGTGTGCACAGATAAGAGGTCTTTATCTGGGCCCTGAGGGAGGCAGGTGAAGTTTAAGGTGAACGTTTGACATGGAGTGCCCGTCTACTTGCTTTGGGTGCCCTCCCTCCACTCCTTCTTCTACCTCCTGATGTGAGGCTCAGGCTCATTCCCCAATCCCCATGTCCCTGGGCTCCTTCATGACGGCCCCCACTGCTCAGGCGTTAATGAGAAAGATGAAAGAGGGCCCTCCTCCTCCTCCTCCTGTATTGGTACCAGCCAATTCACTTTACTCCTCGTCTTTGCTTACTCCTGCTCACTCGGGCCCTGCAGCACTACCTCAACCAAGCCTTTCTGCTCGGGTGGGGGAAGCTCTGCTGTAATGAACTGGAACTGTAGCTGGTTCCTATTTTAAATTTTTCAGGTATTATTCCCTCAGATCTTCTGTGCCTGTATCTTTTTATGTCTCACGCTATGCTTTGTGGCTCTGCTAACTTTTATTAGTCATAAACCCCATGAAATGCATTCTAGCCAAAATCCTTTCCTTTCACTTTTTGTTAACAAGGTCTGATGTTAACAAGGTCTGATGTTCAAGTCAGAGGTTCAAGTCACCTTGGTTTCTTTTCTAAATAAAAACAAGATTGTGCCCCTTTAATAATAATAAATAAGGTTAAATCAACTATACTCTTTAATCAAAACTCTTCTGATTACTATATTTGCATTTAAAACTTGATCTAGGCCAGGCAGAGCAAGGCAAGTTTATTTTGTATAGCACATTTCAGTAGCAAGACAATTCAAAGTGCTTCACATGAAGGAAAAAAAAGGAAAAAACATATTAGGCAAAATACATTACAGTGACCTAAAGGTAATTAAAAAATAAAGAGAATAGAATGATGGATAAGAAAATGAAAGGAAAATTGGACTGAAAACTTAACTAATAATGTTTAGATGGCCCAGTCAAAGGCCACTCTAAACAAATACGTTTTTAATCTTGGTTTAAAGCAATTTAGGGTTTCAGCGCTTTTACAGTTTTCTGGGAGTTTATTCCAGATTAGTGGAGCATAAGAACTAAAAGCTGCTTCTCCATTTTTGGTTCTGGTTCTGCAGAGTAGATTTGAGCCAGAAGATCTGAGAGGTCTGGGTGGTTGAGACACTGACAATAAGTCCGTAATGTATTTTGGTGCTAAGCCATTCAGTGATTTATAGACTAACAGAAGTATTTTAAAGTCTGTTCTCTGAGCTACAGAGAGCCAGTGGAAGGACTTTAGAACCGGGCTGATGTGCTCCACTTTCTTAGTTCTAGTGAGGACGCGGGCAGCAGCGTTCTGGATCAACTGCAGCTGTCTGATCCACTTTTTAGGCAGACCTGTGAAGACATCGTTTCAGTAATCAATTCTACTAAAGATGAAAGCATGAATTAGTTTTTCAAGGTCCTGCTGAGACATTAGTCCTTTAATCCTGGAGACGGATTAAATCCTGGAGAGAGATCTACATTATGTGCTGATCGAAATAACCAAACAGTTTTAACATCTTAAGACAACTTACCTCCCCGAGAGATAAATCATTATTTGTCATCATATTTCATGGATATAGAAAGAAATGATGGGTTTTGTGTCGTACTTTGCAAGGTCTGCATCCTCTCACTACAGGCAGTTATGATTTCTTCTAACTGTTCTTTCTCCACAGTGGGATAAATATACAACAAACGCCCTTTAAATAAACTTTTTAAAACAAGAATTGGATGTTCAAGTTCAAAGTTCAAATTTACTGTGGATTTTCTCTAATCCTCACAGGCTCAAATATATTTAAATATTTCAAAAAACATTTTAATCAATATCCAATGGCAAGTTGCACTTCAACCGCGTTTGTTTGTGTACCGCACCACGTTTCTGGTTTAATTCTTGCTGGATATTTGTCCGCTCTGCTTGACAGAATTGGTAGAGTTTATTTAAATTGTTTTTTTTTGGCATGGCCGCAGCTTTTAAACACAGTTCATAGTTTTTGATATAGCTGACGCTTTCCTAAATCTTAATGTTAGCCTGCATTTCTATTCCGAAAAGGGGGAGTAGGTGGTGCTGGTGCCTATCCCCCAATCATTGGCCGTGAGCGAAAGGCGGGGTAGATCCTGGACAGGTCACCAGTCCATCACAGAGCAACACAGAGGCACGCAACTATGCAATGCACACACACCGACTAAAACCTGAGGACAACTGAGAGTCCACTTAACCTAACTGTCATGTTTTTGAACACTGGGAGGAAGCCAGAATACGCAGAGGAAAAACACAGATGCACAGGGAGAACATGCAAACTCCATGCAGAAAAACCCCGGGCCAAGATTTAAACCCATTACCTTTTTGCTGCAAGGCAACAGTACAAACCACTGCACCGCTGTGCAACCCCAGTTTTTATTTGAGTTGCAAACCGCTGCCTAGTTAGACGACCCAGCTGTGCCCAACTTTCAACCATCTGATCTAAAGTGTCCTTTGCAGGGGACAGGGGGCCAGCCAAAACAAAAGCTGCTCCTCCAAATCCAACACCTTTAAGCTTGACAGAAATTTGCCCCACATGGACAAGTCAGACGTCTTCTGGACAAAAGTTCTAGGTTAGGATCATGTAAAGACAAAACTGTTTGGCCACCACGACACGGTGACAAACATGACAAGGATCCCAAACACACTTTAAACCTATTTCAATAGATGAAGCAATGTAGCCCTGATCTCAGCTATGGTGCCTATTGGTGGACTAATGTTTGAGAGATGGGTGGATGCATGATAATGAAAGCCTGAAACAAGAACAATTTGAATGGATCACTAAAAGCACCAAATTAATGCAGCTGAAAAGTTCATTAGATTTAGACCTGAGTTAGGGTGATATTTATAATCCTCGTGTCCTTTTGACAAAACCAGTCAGAATGATCTTAAAAACAGACCATAAATAAATAAAAAGGTTCCTCCACAAGAATAAAGAGATAACATAAGTGCAATGGCATCAGTCAGCTGTTATGGTCACTGCTTCCACCTAGTGGACAACTTATACATCGCAAGACATTGGTGAACTTTTTGAGATGTATTATAGGTTTAATACCGTGTGAGTTCTATTAGATATCTTGAAAACATAAAATTAGGATCATTACCACCAGCAAAATCTGCTAATTTCACTTCAACAGCAGGTTTACACAAAATATTTTTTTATTTAGATGTACTGGAGTCATAGGATAGACATGTCATGTGATGTGTAATATTAAAGCAGCCATGTCACATTGAAACATAAAGACTTAAGGACTTCAGGCTGTTTTATTCTGCAGATAACTTACTTAAAAAGCCAACAAAGCAGCTACTGAGCAAAGAGTCACAAGTAAATAAATATTATTCAAGTAACATTTTCTTTATCAGTAACACTCCTTCAAACTTTCAGAATCTCTGAAACAAACGCACAGCCCTACTGAAACACGACAGCTGTAAAGTAGCTGGTTGATTTTTTAAACAATCAATAATAAAGCTGATTTGATTTTGATTTAAACAAACGTGAAATGCTGGAACCTGGAATGAGATTCAAGTAGCAGAGCGAGTAAATGGTCCACTCGGACAGGGATCCTGACAAAAGAAACCAACTCTGACTGTCTCTGGTTTATGTCCAGTAAATAAGACGCCATCTTGGTCTGTTCTGGTTACAGCGGGCTCACACAGTTTTGGACTTGTCTGCGTTGTTTACATATTTCTGGTAAACCACCCTCAGCGTGGTGTACAGGTTTCCCATGAAGAGCACCATGTAGGAGCAGCCGCACATCAAAACCTAGACAGCAAAATAAAGGAATGGATCATTTAAACAAGATTTAATCAAGACTTTTCCACATTTTGTCACGTTAACACCAAACTTTATTTAAATGTATCTGATTTGGATTTTGTGTGAGAGACCAACATGAAGTGGTGCATGTTTGTGAAGTGGACGGGAAATCTAAACAGTTTTCAGCATTTTTTACAATTAAAAATCTGATTAGTGTGGAGTTGCTTTGTTTTCAGCCCTCCTGAGTCAATAGTTTCACTGCAGGTACAGCTGCATGTCTTTAAGGGTGTGTCTCTACTGTATCAGCCTAGGATGTTATTCTTTGCAAAATGGCTCAAGCTCAGTCAGACTGGATGGAGGATGTTTGTAAACATCAGTTCTCAAGTCTTACCACAAAGTTTGGATTCAGGTCTGGACTTTGACTAGGCCATTCTAACACATGAATATACTTTGATCTAAACCATTCCGTTGTAGCTCTGCCTGGATGCTCAGACCAGCTTCCATGTTCCTGCTAAAGAAAAGCATCCACACAGCATGACGCTGCCACCACCATCTATCATTTTGGAGATGGTTGTATGGTGTATGTGGGGTTTTTCTCTGTTAGCCAAAAGGTTCAGCACCTTCTTCCACATGTTTGCTGGGACCCCTACAAGGCATGTGCCAAACTACAAACAGGACTTCTTTTCATGTGAAAAAAATGTGGAAAAGTCCAAGGTATGTGAATACTTTTGCAAAGCTGTATTTCTGGATTAATTTACCCGCATCTTCCTTCTCTCCATAGTTTTGGTGGGCTTTTTGAAATTACTGAAAAGAAAATGGAGTTTTATGGGACACTAACCTGCCACTCTTTACACTCTGGGAGCTGGAACATCCTGAAAAGCGTCATGCTGTTGTACAGCTGCCAAAACTGCAACCAAGTAAAAAAAAATCAAGCTTAGTAAGATAACTTCAAATTTCTTTTTTTCTTGCATTCAGGCACATCATTTTCTGTTTTTAGTGAGATAAAATCAACATGAATGTTCCAAAGACCTCACTTTAAAAACAGGGACTACATACATGACCAAAGTACAGGAAGGGAAGGAGGAAGGTCAGGCCTCTCCACATCCAGGACTGGAAGCCCTCTAAACACCCAGAGAGCAGAGAGGAGACTTACTGAGCTGACATTAAACAAGTTTCCCACTGTTCTGAAGTTTGAAATGAAACATTTCACAGCCACGATAAGAAAACTGTCACAACACATTTACAAAAGAGAGCAAGTCATGCTTTAAACTTTGTTGCACTACTTTAATACTGTTTGGGTGAAGCATCGTAGGCCTTTTTTTTTTGCCTGATGTTGTAACCATGACGGAAGTTAACATTATGGTGAGTAAATGGGGATAAGGTCTGAACCAGAGATGCACCGGTATGAAAATTAGGCTGAAATCAATATCCAATATTAATATTGCTGTTATGGCCGATAACCAAAATTTACCGAAACTATATATACTCCCCTAACCTTTCAACACCCTGAAAAAACGACAAAACAGCTGACATTGCTTCTCTGCTTTTATTAAACTCCCCACAATCCTGTGCTGCATCACTGTCACATGACCAAACAAATACCACATGGCCAACAAGATGGAACTAAACTTTAGTTATCAATATCGGCCCAGTTCTACAGGTTACATTTAAAAAAAATCGGGCCTATAAGTTAAAAAATGAGGTAAATGCAAATATATTGTGTTAATGTATAAGTGTCAGGTGATATTTACTTTAAGTGTAAAAGTGCTGAGCTGCTGCCTGCACTCACCAACTGTAAGGTCCATGGTGTGTCTTTCTCCCAGCGCTCTGAGTCTGTACAAACAGCCGCTCTGGTAGTAGTACTGCAGGAACTGGACAAAACCTACAAACAGGGAAATAAACAAAAAAAGACAGGGAAGCAAAAGAAGCTCACAGCTAACAAATCACTGATACTGATCCAATAATGAAAAATTATTCTTTTTACACTAATTTTACCTCTTCTTAATCAGATCTAATATTCACTAAGGTGATGATGTCTAATTGTTATAATTATTACATCACTTCGTTATTACGGACACAAACTGCTTGTCATAAGTATGGAAAAATTCTTCTTTAAACAGCTGTATGATTACGTATAATACAATATTTAAGGATGACAGTCATGGGTTCATGCTGCTAAAAGCCCAAAATTACCAGCGGACAAGTAGAAATTCAGCTGTTTAAGCCATAATGTAGTGTTTACCAGGTAGAGACGGAATCTCTTACTTTGATAGAGATTGTAGGATAGAAACTGATTTCTAAACATCTGGTAGAGGGCGCCATCAGGCCTGCCAACAAAGATCACATCAGGTGAAAGTGGTGCAGACTAAAGGATCAATATGTTTGGTTTATTACACCATGATCTGTGGTGGAGGAGTCCAGAACAGGTCTTACCAAGTCAGCATCACTCCAGACAAGAAGGTCGACATGTAGTGATGGAAAACCCACCAACCTTTGATCCTGAAACAGCAAACCGGTCTCACTGGATGTTGGGCTCTGAGATTTAAATCCTAATACAGGCACAGAGCTGTGCAAAAGTTTTCATTCCCCACATACTTCTTCACATTTTATCTCAAGACATCAATAAGCTTTTTTTGTTTTATTGATCAAGCTTCACAGAGGTTGAGCTTTACTTCACCAAACAGCTCCAGTTCAGTCAGATTGGATGGAGAGTGTCCATAAACATCAATTTTCAAGCCTTGCTACAGATTCTTGGTTATATTTAGATCTGGACTTTGACTGCGCCATTCTAACACATGAGTATGCTTAGATCTAAACCATCCTATTGTAGCTCCGGCTGTGTGTTTAAGGTCGTTGTCCTGCTGGAAGGTGAACCTCCACCCCAGTCTCAAATCTTATGCTGCCTCTCACAGATTCTTTTCCACGATGGTCCTGGATTTAGCTTCATCCAGCTTCCCATCAACTCTGACCTTCTTCGCTGTCCATGCTAAACATCAACATTATCTCCACAGCATGATGCTGCCACCACCATGTTTTACCATATAGATGGTGCGTTTCGGGGGATGTGCACAGCTTCCTCCCTGACCTGTCTCATTGATCTTCATGCTGCAGTTTGTTCATTAATGTTCTAATAAACCTCTGAGAACTTCACAGAAGATCTGCATTTGTACTGAGATTCAGGCAGTCGGTTGTATGGCAGTCAGGTATATGTGCCATTTTCCTTTCTGTTCATATTTATGTTCTAATTTGTGTTGGTCTATGACATAAAATGAATCCAAACAGGCAGGAAGCTTAAGGGGTGTGAATCATTTGCTGTATTTTACTGCAGATTTGCAAATTATAGATACAGGTACATTCTTACTCTTACTGACATATCTAGTTTGTCATTAACTGTCATTAACTGTCATTAACCAGAAAATATGAAAGAAACTGTAATGTGTAATCTCCAATGGACTCGATTAGCAGACAGGCATGTGAAGCAGATTTAAACAAGTCAGGGAGCATCTCACCCTACATGGGAAGATAAAACCAGGTACAGACCTAGAGCCGTTGCTGATGAGGATACTCTCCCGGATGGTGAGTGTGCAGTAATACCACACTAGCAGGAAGTTGAACAGAGCGTCCAGGAATCTGAAATAAGAGCACAAAAACCAAACACACGGTGAATCTGACCGTGTAAAATCTCCGAATAACTTCAACCAGCATCAACAAGGTGTTGGGAATGATTACCTGTAGCTAAACAAAAAGCGACATGTGAAGGAAAACACGAAGAGGATGACGGTCAGGACGAGTTTAAACTTCTCATAGTCATCTTTATATGCAAACCTGTGTGGAGAAACAGAAGGAGAGGATTGGTGAAATGGCTCTGAAGCATCTCCGCTGTGGTTGCAGTAAAATCTGTGACTTACTTTGCCTGCTTGTTCAGGAGCGTTACATTAACGTTTCCCAAAACAAGTGTGAGGTACAATCTAAACAGGAGGATACATAAATCAGTCACAAAGTGGAGATCTTCAGCATTGAAAACTTCAAATCATGCAACACGATTATACCCGTTCTTCTTTGGCAGAAATGCTTCCATCTCAAAGAAAACATTCGTTTTGTCTTTGATGGACTCTTGCATTCCAGCAATGGACTCCATCTCCTCTGGGCTTAGGTTTGATGTCGGAGAGTTTCCTTTGCATCTAATTATGGAAAAATGTCGACATGCATTAAAAACTAATCATCAACAGCATTTACTGTTGAGCTAAATCAATTTCCTGTCAACACCCACCCCTTCAATGACAAAGTGAGCTCCTTCAGTTTCTTCCTCTGCCTTGCTATAGCACTAGAGCAGCTGTTTTGCAGTTTGGTCACTTCTTCAAGCTTCTGTTTATACAGACGATGGGTGTCCTGCAGGTGAAAACAGATTAAAGAGGCATTCAGCGATGAGAACAGAGCTGTACAACAGTTAGGTAGAAATCTGTGAAGCAGAATGGACCCCAGAAAGCTGCTAAAATCTTAGAATATAGTGAAAAGGTTCAACATTCTGGGGCTGCACGGTGGCGCAGTTGGTAGCACTGTTTCCTTGAAGCAAGAAGGTCCTGGGTTCGACTCTTTCGGCATGGAGTTTCCATGTTCTCCACGTGCATGCGTGGGTTCTCACCAGGTACTCCGGCTTCCTCCCACAGTCCAAAAACATGACTGTTATGTTAATTGGTCTCTCTAAATTTATGTATGAATGGTTGTTTGTCATGTGTGTCTCTGTGTTAAACTGTGATGAACTGGCGACCTGTCCAGAATGTACCCTGCCTCTCACCCGTAGACTGCTGGAGATAGGCACCAGCTCCCCCGCGACCCTGTATGTACAGAAGATGGATGGATGATTCAAAATTCTTTGTCACTCATTTCAGAAGTGAAACCCATATATTACATAGATCTATCACACATAGAGTGAAATATTTAAAGCCTTCATTTCTTGTAATTTTGATGATTATGGCTTACAGAGAATGAAAACCCCAAATTTGATCAGCCTGTGGTTCTGCTGAGGTGTACAGGAAACCCAGGACTCTGGACTTCAGAAAACATGCACACTTTGGGACTGTGGGAGGAAGCTAGAGGACCTGGAAGAACATGCAAACTCCAAACAGGCCAGAATTCGGACACAGGACCTTCTTGCTGCAAGCCAACAGTGCTAACATCTGCTCCACCATGCAGCCCTTGATTTGCGAATGAAATGTACTTTAATCTAAAAAGACGACTTTGGACCACAGAATAATAGTCCAGTCCTTTAGCCCAGGTAATAAACTTCTAATTTTCTCTGTTCAGGAGTGGTTTAACACAAGGAATGTGACAGCTGGAGTCCATGTCCTGGATACTTTTGTATTTAGTGGTTCTTAAATCTCATAAGACCCCAGCTCCAGCTCATGCTTTGGTAGACTTCCCCAAACTCTTTAAGTAGGCTTTGATTCATTATCCTCTCAATGCTGTGGTTAGGCAACTGTGGTTCAGTAGGAAGAGTAGTCGTCTTGCAATCAGAAGGTTGTGGGTTCGATTCCAGCTTTGATATGACTGGAAGAGCGCTATATTAGTTCAGTCCATTTAGTCCACTTATCCTTGCTACTTGTGCTTGTAGCTTTTCCTCCACACTTTGTCCTTCCACTTAACTTTTCATTGAAGTGATTGGATCCAACATTCTGTGAACAGCCAGGTTCTTCAGCAATACCCTTCTTTATGGAGGGTCTCAATCACTACCTGTTGGACAACTGTCAATTAAGCAGCCTTCCCCATGATTGCATAAGCAATAAAATACCCAAAACTTAACTTAACGTGTGTTTTTTTTTAATTTAGGCAATTTTCTGAAAAGATGATTTTTGAGTTTCCATTAACTGTAAGGCAGCATCGTCCAAATGAACAAATATAAAGGCATTAAATATATAATTACTATGGCTGAATTACTTATATAAATGAATGTTCCGATAATATGCTAATTTACTGGGATGCATCTATATTCACAACAGTTTACAAAAACAGTAAATCCTACTAAGTCGATACTCGTGATACCTCAGAGTTTAGCTCTTAATGTAATGAAATAGGATTATTATTAAATATATTATAGCAAATTCAGGCCTTTTTAGCATTTCATTTACTAAATATCTGCAGGTACAGCACATTTAATTTCAAGCCTGTCGTATATATCTGTAACAGTTTTATTACAATATTTCTTATTATTTTTATTTAATCTTTATCTGCTGAGTGGAACCGTCCCGGCCGCCCCACCCACACCGTCTGTTAGCCTAAGTAGGCTGCAGTGTTTATTGTTTACCATTGCAGAATACATGAACTAAACTAACCTGGATATGTTGGTAATCTTTCTCCAAGTCGTCCCATTCCCGAAAACACTCGGATAAATCCTTTGGACTGAACAACATGTCTGCTCCAACGCTGGGAAACCTCTAGGAATTGCGAAATAACCGAGCAGTCCTGAGCAACAGTTGCAACCATCAAAACGACGTCCACGAAGGAGCGTCGCTTTCTGTACACGCCTTCAGAATAAAAGCTTCATATTTAAGACCCCCGGGATAAAACGCACAATTATAAATATGCTTTTTAAAATACTGGTAACTTCTGCTACAACTGCTACATTTTCATCTAGTACTCTTAAAACATTTTCTCGCTGTCCTTACTCACTGCAAATGCAACTTTACTTTTTAGAATTATATCCGGTATACCGTTACCAATGTGTGTTTATTAATTTTAAGGAAATTCTGTTTATTGGTTCGTCCAATCAGACCACGCTCTCGTGATGCAGTTATGTTCTGTCAGCCAATCAGCGTCAGCGTATTGTTAATCAGTTTTGACCCGGTTCGTTGCCTCGAAGGAAGTATGCGTCAATGCGTCCGCCATATTGTGAGTGGCAAGGTCGCCTTGGAAACCAATTAGCCTTGTACAATAGCAGAGGTGTCGAATGTGCGGCCCGGGTGCCACCTGTGGACCATGGACTAATTTTGTGCGGCCGAGACTGCAATTAAAGAATGATACACATTAGTCCCGCCAGCACGGGAGGTTGATGCAGATGGAGATTTTTTAATTTTAATTATGGCAAATTTACAACACAAAGTATTGTTCTTTAGTAACATTTTTGCATTCAGTATAAATTAACAGAAAATAAAACCACATCTATCCAGTGACTTTTTCTCAAAAGCAGACTTTGATGCTCCCAAATGTGCTTTAAATTAACTTAGCTAAATACAAATACTGCAAGCATTTTCAAAGTTAGATTGACCCTAAGTTCTTATTGTGGAGAAAAGACAAAAACAAAATCTATATTTTTTTAAATGAATCTAAAAATATCTGATTGCTTTGCTTGCTAAATTAATATATTTCATGCCCAGTTTATTGTTGAGCAGGTAAAAACAATTAACAATTGTTTGTGATTCTAGCATTTTTTTAAATCTGTTTTTTTGGTCTGCAAGTAATTTTGACTTGACGAAAAGCTTGGACACCGAATAAAAATCTAAACATATATATATATATATATAACCTTAGCTACTTTTGATGTCTTTTTTAAAAAGCAAACAATTACAATCATAGAGAAAGATAAAAGACTATATCTGCTCTTCCAAATAAAGGAGAACAACAAATACACAATACCTATGTGATAAGCACCAAAACATACCATAATATAAATAAAAATATACCACACGACTAAATTTAGTAATGAGTTATAGTATTTTTTAATTAATTAAATTTAACTACTCTGTTTGGTCAGAGATTCCTATTTAACATGTATATGTAAAACACTTTACATGGTAACTATAACATAAATACGTTTATTAGGGAAATTTAGCAAATTTCCTTTTTAAAGCAAATATCCAAGAAGCTGACCAGCATAAAGATATACATACAGATAGACTGATACGATGCATCTTTTGTCAAAATTGAGCTTTTGATAAATCTGTGTGTTTCCTTCCCATGGTGTGAACCTCCCAGTCACACAGCTGCTGTAGAAACCCTGTGTTGGGCCTCATGGTGGGTTTACATTTTATCATGTGCCTCCAAGCCTCCTGAAAAAGGCAAATCAACAAGGTTATGCATCATATATGCTGCCTTTCGATGTTCAAGGCTGGTGTCTTCTTTAAAATAATTTGACATTTTTGAAGAAAAAAACAGTTGCTAATTTTGCTTTAAAGGCATTTGAGAAGATTTTATCCTCACTAGGACCAGTCCACAAGATTGCGATCCATTGAAAATGGGACTGTTTTTCCATTGCTGTGAACACATCTTTAAGACGTTTTAATGATCTTCCCTGTGACGGCACTAGTGGGTGGTACGTTCTTTGAAACTATACAACATGCACCTGCGTACGAACACTCCATTTTCACCAAAAAAACGTAATGTAAACAGGGCCGGATGATGTAGCCACGAGTAGATGTCACGATCTTTGGGTTTTGTGTCAGTTAGTGATATATAAATATATATAATCCAATCCAACAAACCTTGGGACAATGGACTAAAAAAGACTGAATGATATAAATGGGACTGCATGCTGTGAGCGTAGCAGGTGCTGTTTCATCTCCACACCACAAAGGTGTGGTCACACATACTTTTCACTGCTAAACACTCATAGATGGCCAAAAACACATAAAAATGACCACCAAATTAGTTTGTATAAAACTAATTTCCTTATTTACATTTTCAACACGTGTGAGCACAATGTGAAAACACACCCAGTCATATCCTTTATGGGCTGTGACGTCACAGGGCTAGGCCTGTACTAGAGCACAAGTTGATGTACGGAGGAGTTAAACTTTTGATGGACAATGTCTCTACGCCCAGGGCGGCAAGGCCCCTGGGGAGGCACAAACGCTTCAAAAAATTAAACCAACAAAAAAAATTGAAATTACAGTTGAATAAGTTTTAAATGAATTATTTTCATGTCTAATGTAGAATGGAAATCCCTTTGTGTTATGCATGGTGTAAACACTCTAAGAAATCATGGCTGCACACTATGACTGGCTAATGATGCTGAAGTTGGTATCTAAAGCTGAGCTGAGCCTCCACTTTAGTGCTTAATCAAAGGGCTATTTTTTCTATTGTTTTGGACTTCATTCAAACATCTGTAGTTTAACTGTGCAGGAGGAGAGAGAATGAAAACTACTACTGGTGTAGAGGGAGTCATAATATAAGAAAACAGGCAAATGTTTTCACTTTCTCTTTGCAAATAATTTTGTAATCTTCAACATGAAGAGCAAATCAAATAAAATGTGACTTTCTGTTGAGCCATTTTTTTACCACAAAAAGAAAAATGGGCTGTGTTTCCATTTATTATTTAATATTTTAAAACCCAAAAAAATCTAAACTTATTGTTTGTTTTTCACTGTTTGTTTCTTTTAAGACAATCCAAAAGAAAAACATTTCACATGAATTAATCACATTAAACCATTGAAAAAATTGTTGCTTTGATATGAAAAAAATAGTGTTTTGCTCTAATGATTTGTGTTCAGTATGGACTGAATGACTCCGACTTACCTCCAGTGTGTATTTGAAGCGGTGCATCAGGAAGGCGATGGCCACAGCGCTGCAGCGGCTTCTGCCCTGCATGGAAACTATCAGGACACGAGATCCTGCATTTATGTGAGAACCTAAACAACAAAGACAGAAGCAGAGAGCTGTGTCAACCCACTGTCATTTACCACTTGATAAAAAAATAGGCTGGAAGTTGGTGAACAAACTGGAAAAATCAAATCCTGAATGAGTGACAAATAACTCAAATCACATTCTGAATATTAATTTAGAAATTTAGAAATGCACTGAAGTCCAAGTAAATATTTTAAGAATGAAATCCAGTAAAAATGTTAATTTGTGCAATTTAGGGTCTACAAAAATATGCAAAGCGCTATAAGATTTGGGCTCCTTTATTAAAAAAAAAAAAAAAAAATCATCCTCCAGGGGGCAGAATGCAACCTGAGCTTTGAGACCTAGAGTGAAACACATGTAACATTCAATACTGAAAATACACAATCCAGTTTTATTCTCAGTTTTAACTAACCCAAAACAACATTTATTTAACCTCCCACTGCAGTTTAGTTTATGTGATATTATGACTTTATTTCATTTAAAGTAAATCATTAAAATAAAAAAGTACTGAACATTACCTTAATTGAAGAAAAACATGTCAGATCGGCTGCTTTGTAAATAAAACACGATTAAATATTAATTCTGCACTGGCTCTGTTTTAGTAATGCTTGGATAAATAACGAAATCAGTGTTAAGGATGCCCTGAAGGCCATAACTGACTCTCATTAAACTCCTATAAAACAAAAACACTGATTGTGAAGAGTACACAGCGCCTTGCAAAAGTATTCATACCCTTATAGTTTTACACATTTTGTCAAATAACAGCCACAAACCTAATACATTTATTCATTTTTAGGATTTTATTTGATAGACCAGCATAAAGTAGGGTTTTTACAAATTTGGCATTTACTTTGACACCCCTAAATAAAAGCCAGTGCGAACTACAAACAGTGTCTAATTTAACCTCATAAATCCAGTTGTTCTGTTTCTGGCCGCAGAAATCTGTTAGAGAACATCAGAGAACAAACAGCATCATAAAGACCAAGGAATACAGCAGACCGGTCAGGGAGGAGGTTCTGGAGAAGTTTACAGCAGAGTTAGGTTCTAAAACAATATCCCAAGCTTTGAACATCTCACGGAGCTCTGTTTAATCCATCTTCTGAACATGGATAGAGGATGGACCAACTGCAGACCTACCAAGACATGGACGTCCACCTAAACTTACAGGAAGCAGCCAAGAGGGCCGTGGTAATTCTGGAGGAGCTGCAGAGATCCACAGCTCAGGTGGGAGAATCTATAGATTAATAGCTGTGCACTCCACAAATCTGGCCTTCATGAATGAGTGGCACAAAGAAATGCATGAGCAAACATTTAGAGGAAGGTGCTCTGGTCAGATGAGACCAAAACTAGAACCTTTTAGCCAACGTGTAATTATTTATGGTTTTCAGTTGGTAAATAGAGTCCACGTCATGCCATCGTCTCTCTAATTTAGTGTTAGTATAGATGCAACTCTCCTGTTTCTGACTGCAGAGGTTTTTTAGAGAACATTATAGGAACAACAGCAAGAAGAAAGCCATTGTTTAAAAAATGCCTTAGGAAATCTAATTTGCAATTTGCCACAAGTCATGTAGGGGACACAACAAACATGAGCAAGAAGATGCTTTAATCAAATTAGACCAATGTTGAACCCTATGGCCTACATGCAAAACACCATGTGTAGTGGAAACAAAAGTGGCACATTATCCTGAACATACCATTCCCATGGTGAAATGTGGTGGTGGCAGCTTCATGCTGTGTGGATGCTTTTCTTCAGCAGGAAGAGGGAAGCTGCACAGAAATTATGGATGGAAGTAAATAAAGAACCTGGTAGAAAACTTGCTAGAGGCTGCAAAAGACTCTAGACTGGGGTGAAGGTTCACCTTCCAACAGAACAACAAAGCCTTAACACATAGCCAGAGCTACAATGTAATGGTTTAGATCAAAGCATATTATTTGTTATATGTGTTAGGCCTGGTCAAAGTCCAGATCCAAATTTAACCAAGAATCTGTGACAAGACTTGAAAATGTATGTTTCCGGATGCTTTCCATCCAAACGTACCAAGCTTGAGCTATTTCTCAAAGAAGAATATCCAAAACTTTCAGTCTCCAGGTGAGCAAAGCTGGTCCAGAGAAACATTTCAGCTGTAAGTGCAGCAGAAAGTGGTTCTACAAACTGTTGACTCAGATGGGCTGAATCCAAAAGCAAGCTGCACCTTTTTAAAATTTTGTTTTTACAACAAAATGTATCATTTTTCTTCTGCTTTACAGTTTTATCAGATATTTCCCATAACCGCTCCCTGTCATTAGGTTTAGGAATTTAACTCTTTTTGCTCAAAATGTGATTTAGTTTTATCTTTTCCACATTAATGTGTAAGGTCTGGGTTCTAATGGGTCAACATGTATGACTGCTGTAAAGACAACACACTTTAACTCCAACTTGTTAAACAAAAACATGGACGATACTCACTAATAAACCTGCATACTGTTTGGAAGTGTGAATATAGGTCCGACTCCACGTCATCAGCTACTGGGATGTTAAGGATCATCTGGGTCCCTCTTAAAGACATAGAAGTTAACAATTGTGATTTAAAAAATGAGAGCAACTTAGAAAGGAACATGAAATGTTCGCAGATTTGATCTTGTCTTACTCTGCAGAGTCATTCTGAGTAAAATGTGAGAGGTTGACAGTAGCCCTGATTTTCAGGTCCTTCAGGGTGTTTGCATCCTGGCTTTGTTTCTGGTCTCCCATATACAGAAGTCCAGATATAATCTCCACTGGATAAATCTTCAGGTTTTCCAGCTCCTGAGATTAATCCAAAGAAAGATAATATTACCTGAAAGAAATCATTGTTTTTGGTTTTATTCTGGGCTATCTTAGTGATTATATCTGTACTGATCATCTCCATGTGGTGTACAACATTTAAAAGATGGAGAATATTTTTATATGTTCTGTATTTATGTATTTGTATTTAGCATTTACTGGACAGAATATTCCATGTACACCATGTAGGTCCTGCAAAAGTATTCATACCCTTTCAACCTTTGCAAGAGTTTCAGTGTATTTTCTTGTGATTTTATGTAGTAGGTCAACACAAAATTGTACATAATATGGTGTCAAAGGAAAATGACTGATATTGTTTTTACTAAAAGTAAGTCTGAATACCTATATAATGAGTCCACCTGGGTCAATTCTGTGTAGAACCACATTTCACTGCAGTTACAGCTGCAGTCTTCTGGGATATGTCTTCACCTGCTTTGCACATCTAGAAACTGAATCTATGGCTAATTTTCCTCTGCAGAATAGCTCAAACTCAGAGCATCTATAGATTCTTAGCAATATTTAGATCTGCCTTCGAAATTCATTAGGTGACTTCTGAAGCCAATTGGTTGCACCAGATTTTATTTAGGGGAATTACAATCCGGATTACATATAAATACATGCCACACAAAAGAACACTTCTTTGTGTTGGTCTGTCACATAAAACCCAAATAAAACTAAAGTTTGTGGTTGTGAAGTGACAAATGGTGAGAGAGTTTAAGGTGTAAATACTTTTCCAAGCCAGTGTATATAGTGTGGGACTGAGCAGCAAATGACTGTGATAGTGTGTTCGTCTGTGAACTTTATTAAGTCAAATCTGGACTGAATAGATACTGAAACTGGTTCTGAATAGTATGTAAAATAAGGTTGTTTGTGTTTGTTGAGTTTTACAGTGATGGTGTAGAGGATCTTCTCAGTCCTTAAAAACGGGTACAGAGCCGAGAACGTCCTAAAGCCTCCTGTCAGTATTTGAACTGGATGGAAGCTGGATTTTGCCAGCACCTGGGCACAGTCGACTGCCTTTCCTAAAATCACAGCGAGCATTATTAATATCTGTGGCTGTTTGTGAAAAAGGTATATGGTTACATGTCTTCAGATCCAGAATTATAAAAGATGTACCTTGTTCCAGTAAACAGCTTGTGTTGCTGTCATAGACCACAATGTGCTGCATACTGTCAATCTCCACTGCATCCGGCAAGTAGCATGAACCATCTGCACCCTGTAGATAAGTATTAGAGTCATTTGTGAAATAAAAGAAATATCAGTGATTACAGAATAGTCTCTGAAAGTAAACCATGAATGAAGATCAGGGTAGCTTAATCCATATTTACTTCTTAGATACACCAATTCACTTAAAGGTGCAATTAGTAAAAAGAGGTCCAAATTTCCTGGTCTGACAAAATAATAGACATAAAGTTAAATTGCACATTTGTTGAGGTGGCTACCCTGGATTCTTTGTTTGGTTGAACTATGTTTTCAGCACACCTGGTAAAGATGTTTACATAATCCTTAATATAGATGAATCTATTATAGCAGCAGCACATTCTGACACTGAAAAAAAAACTGAACAATCCAATCTTTAATTTAGGCAGATTGATGCACTCCCTATTGCCAACAAGCCAGCACTTGGTCTTCTCATACAACATTTCCCAGAGCTGGGGGATATACAGGGAGAGGGTTGCACAATCTATCCAGACCAGGGGTCAACCTGCAGCTCCGGAGCTGCATGTGAGACTTTATAACTTTGACCAAAATGCTAAACATTTGAGCAATGTTTTAAAATGTAAAGGTAATAAAAACAATGCTAGCTTTAGCAGTTTTTCGTAGGCATTTTCATGCAATATATGCATAACGTTTCCACTAGGAATGACACTAAAAGTCTAAAAAATGTTGCAAACTATGGGCTTTTTCTGTCATCATCTTCTATAAAACTCTAATGTCCCCTTGAAAGAAATGTATGAAAGCTAAAAACAAAAATTAAATTGTTGTTCTTTAATTTAAAAACCCTGGTAGATAACGTTACATGTGAAATTATGTTTGGTAGCTTTGAGAAGATCATGCATCATTTTACATAGTGTTGAGAAAAGAGAAAAGACTTTTATTGACAGAAAGATGGAGAGACAGACATACAGACATAAAGTAAGGCAGAGAGACAGGTGGATAGCTAGAGACTCGATTTCCATACCATTTTCACATTTTTGGCTGTTACAATATGACCTGTGCAGTAGTCCTGGGTTTCCTGGGCATCTATAAAAGAAACATAAAAGTTGTTTATAACTGAAATTACAATGAGTCAACCAGGATTTTAGAACCAGAATAAAACAAAAAAAACCATCAGAAAAAGCTGCAGTGTCAACAACAAATCATTCGAGCTGAAATCTCACCAATCAGACAGAGGTAGTTGATCTCTGCCAGCCTCGACACACATCGGCGCTGGTTGAGGAGATTGTAGAGCTCACCAGGCTCACACATGGTGATTTCAGCCATGGCAGGAAGAAGGACGGGAAAGTTAAAGTCCAGAGAAAGCAGAACATCAACATGTGAGCATGCTGTCTTCAATGAGCAGATTGTTTGCTGTTGCTAAGCAACACAGAATTCCCTCTCATTGGTTGTTGGTGATGATGTAATCCTAAAGTCACTATATTTTGATTCTTGACCATATAAATTTGATTTTTATCATAGGTTAATTCTGGAGTCCACATACATGCACAAACTTAAAGTTTGTTCACTTTATAATTTTTGTATAATTTAGTCTTCAGCAGCCTCTTGTCAGGATCTGCCATTTTTGGGTTTTGTGTTTGTTCACTTTTTCAGTTAGGTGTTTCTATTCCTTTTGGTTTAGTAGTTATGTTTATTTTTTCCTGCCAGGTGTTTCTTAGTTTTGTGACTGTTCTCTCTGTACTTCAGCCCCTTAGTTCTAGTGGCTTGTCGTCCCCTTGTCTTTAGATCCCCTTTAGCTATTATTTACTCAGGGGTTTGTTTTCCAATCAACCAACAACCTTGGCACCTCTAACAAGTTTTCTTCCAGGATTGTCCTGTATTTCCATCTTCCCATCAAGTCTCACCAGCATTCCTGTCCCTGCAAAAGTAAAAATTATTATAGATAATAACTTCAGAGAATCTCACCAACTAACTAATCCTTTAAATAAGAGCGTTGAACTGCTCATTCAGTGGTGATTCTTGCATAAACGTGGTCCAAGGGTTAGACCCTGCCTCAACCCCCACCCCAACCTCTACTACCACTATAATACTGGTGTTTTAAAAAGGATATGGTCTAAAATATTAAAAGGGAGGCGCGTTATATCAAGAGCACCTACTGTTTAATTAGCCTTCATGTTTGTTAATCTGAAAATTAAACCACTGATATGAACCTACCATTGATAGGAGGCAAAACCTTTACTAGTAGAGCAATCAACTGAACCTAAGCAGCTCTAACTGTTTACCTCGTCTTTAAATCAAATTCTCTGGCCCAATGCCAACTACTGGACTTTATAGAAATATATGCAAACAAAACAAGTTAATGCAAATGGAACAATTCAGGAGAAAGCAAACTTAAATACCTTCATCAGTACCTTCAGCTCAATTTCGTTGTACCCCCCAGTACAATGACAATAAAGACTATTCTTTTCTATTCTATTCTATTTGTTAATCACAAAATTTTGCATGGAGTCATCATTTTTCAAAAGAAAAGCTCGATATCCATCTTTTGTTAAACAAAAAACACCATAACAGCACCCACCTGGACTTTAAAACTCGCAGTGTGGGCTCATGACAACACATACTACACAAAAACAACAACCATAAATAAGCATTTTTAAACTGTTTGAGTCAGTTTGTAGCCTCCAAAAAGCCTTCTCCAATGTACAACTCCTAACAGCCGTATCCAAAGCTGTGCCAAACATATGGTTCAGTTTGACAAGCTAATAATTGAATTATACAGAATCAGCAGCATACATCCCATGGATGTAGGATTTGTTGGTTTTATATTACTTAGTAAATTATTTGCCATTCAGAAATTAAATTTCCATCAAAGATTTATTTTTGTTATTGATGTTGGGCTGTGCTGTGGGGCTTAAGGTGCAACTGTTGTGAAATCAGTCCAATCAAACAGACTGATTCAAATTCAAAAATATGCATCCGGTTGGATCCTGCAGTGCAGTCAGATTCAGTCTATATGAAATAAAAGCAGTTTTGTTTTCATGTTACAAGACCAGCTGAACTTTGAAGACAGAGATGCACAGTTACACACACAATTTTGTTCTGTTCAGACAGTAGCTTTTGAGAACAAGTTGTACTCAGTTCCAGGCTGGCCTGAATGAACCACTGTGTCCTCCGTCCTGCCCAGAGTCACAAATCATGCTGGCAGTCTGTGAGAAAAACAAAGCTTTTTCCTCAAGATGCAAGCAGAGAAAGATGTTCCTTCCAAAGGCAAAAAGATTTACCTCATTTTTTCACTTGTATTTTTTGGCTCCTTATTCTCGGGTAAGTAATATTTTCAAAGCTAAATTACTTAAACGTTTGACGCACAGCTGAACCATAATATGTTGCCAAAAGGTAATAGTAAAATATTAAAATGCATATTTATATTGTTTCTTTCATGATAGCAGAACCAGCACATCACATCTTTAGCCAAAACAGCAGCTACAGAGAGAGTTTTATGATGGAGGGTGGAGGGGTAGAAAAGATGAAAAATGAGTGACATTTACTTAGTTTTTTATTTTGTTAAATTTTAAGTTTGCAGGCTTTTTGCTAAAACGCTAAGAATATGATAATAGTCTGACGTAATAAAAAATACCAGCAGGCGTCCACTCTTTTCTCCTCTTGTCCAGTGCCACTACACCCAGTTAAATTACTTTAACTCCTCCCAATGTCAGTATGTGTTGTTGGGATGTTGGATTGGACCCGACTGTGTGCGTGTTTTTCTTCTCCACAGTCTTTACCAGAATCAGTGCTGTCAGATGTTTACAGCTGTGTTTGTATGTCCAGTCATTGTGGTCACTGAGCAGTACTAGCCTGGTGTCTGGATTGCTCCCAGTGCTCTTTTCATGGACTGCCAAGAGGAAAATCTGAACAAACAATGCCCACTTTTGTTGTCCATGTGGGCCCATCCCAAAGTCTGACAGCTGTTACCATAGTAACGAGGTTCTGTCATACAAACCGGCTCCAGGATGACACAGCTGTATGGTTCTGTACAGAATAATGCAAAGGGCCGAGCCTTTCTTTCTGCTTTTAGGTTTTGAACTATATGATCGAATGCCATCCAGAACACTTAAAAAGACTGTGTACTATTCCTTTAATTTGAATTGAATAGAAATCTGCTAATCAAATGCCAACTAAAGCATTAGCCAGCCACAGAGTGCAGTAGTACTTTTATACCGTGCTTACAGTGCGTTTTGGAACGATTGTGCCGCCCTCTGATGGATTGGCACCCTGGGGGACGGGTCATATAGCACATTTAAAAATAGTCAATAAACTTCACTAAGCTACTAATTAAATAATCAGATATCTTAAAGTATTAACTGCATTTTGAAAAAGCTTTAACCTGTATTTATATATTGGTAAGCAAAGCACATTTAGTTAAACTGTTAGGCTCTGTATTAACATGGTGTAGGCTTTTTTAAGAGGAAATAGCAGGGCTTTCTGCTTGTAAAGACAGAAAGTCTAACATTTCTAACTCAAGCTGCTCAGGTTTATTACAACAATCAAATTATTTTATAAATCAGAGAATTGAACGTTTTGCTGTGGAGATAGAAGAAGTTTTGTGGCTAAAGTAGGAGCTTGTAAAGGCTTTCCTCACCCTTAACCATTTTTACCTGGTACAACAACAAACATTAATGTATTTGATTAGGATTTTATGGCAGACCAACACAAAGTCGTGAATTGTTGTGACGTGGAAGGATGTAGCCCAGACTGTGTGTTTAGGTCATTGTCCTGCTAGAAGATGAACCACCATTCCAGTCTCAGCTCTTCTGCAGCCTCTAGCAGGTTTTCTTACAGTGTTGTCCTGCATTTATACAACTCCTGAACCAGAGACAATGACAAACTGACAAACTTTTAAGTTTTTATTAGAAATAAAAACCCCCTGAAATATATCACTCTGTGGGTAATGAACCCTTATAAAGAAGAAGCTTCATTTTTTTAATTGAACAGATATAAATAAACCTTTCAATTCTTATTTATTGACATGTGCCTGTCTCTGTTTGGTGACTGCAGGGGTCACCTAAGTGGAGCTGTATTGGTTTATGTAATCATTTTTATTCATAACTATTTGTTCTAATTTAATTTTTAAAACTATACTAAAATATCATTTAGTATAATATTTCAAATGTCCAATTAAAATCTAATGCTGAAGCCTCTTCTCCATGCTGTTCTGCAGGTGAGGTGCAGGCAGTGAACATGACCATCCCTAACGCTCTGATCAGAGGAGCGGTCGGAGGGGAGGCGCTTCTGTCGGTTCGCTACAGCAGCTTTAGCCCCGACCTGCCAGTTATCAGGTGGCTGCTTCAGAGGGAAAAGGCAGTCACTGTGGTCCAGTCTGTTGGAACCGTCATCATTGGGACCTTGAGGCCTGAGTATCAAGACCGAGTCCTGGTGTTTGAGAACGGGACTCTACTTCTCCACAACCTCAGATTCTCTGATGATGGAACCTATGACGTGGAGATCTCCATCACAGATGATATTTTTACTGGAGAGGGAAGCATCACACTCACTGTGGATGGTAGGATCATTTGTGTATTCTTCAGTTTGTTTCTTTCTGCAAAGTTGACATCGAGAGTGACTGAAATTCCTTAATATAGTACATCCCAAGCTACTGAATTGATGTACTGAAACAAAATCTACAGTTGGCATCTTGACTGAAGTCATTTAAAGGCTCTGAACGTCCACTGAGGTATTTTTGCTTTTGGCTCTAGTCTTTAAGTAGGGGGGTAAGCTATGCTGGGAATCTTATGAGCTCACTGGACTCCATTAATTATGTTTTTCGCTGAGATGTTTGCTTCATTCCAGACGGGACAGAACATGCTGCTTGAGATGCATTAATTCAATGTGGAAGTTATCTGTTAAAATCTAAAATCCACAGCAGCAGTGAAGCAGTTTGTGAAGATGTAGTGGTAATCGTGCCTAATATCAAAAAACTTTTACTTTTTTACTTTTACTTTTAATATTTAGTTTTACTAGCTGTGATAGAGTCTGTGGCACATGCAACCAGATGGGGAAAAACAGAGCCTTCATAAAGCATTTATACCACTTGAAGTATCTCCCATTTCGTCACACTACAACCACACCTTCAGGGTATTTTATTGACATTTTATGTGACAAATCAAGATAGTGCATGAAAGTAATGCAAGAAACTAAAGTGATGATGACACCCAACACCCATCTCTTTGTCACCACTTGCCCACAGTCCCTGATTTATGTATATCTAACAAATCAGTGGACGGGTCAGAATTTCCTCCAACCAAATGTAGAACAGACAGAAGTCATTGTTTGTAGAACCACAGTTAGAGATTAGCACTCAGATAAACTCAATGAGGATAAAAACTACAGAGCATGCAAGAAACCAGGGTGATGTCATGGACTAAGACCTAAATATGAGCAACTTCATCATCTTTATCAACACCATCTTAGAAAATAGTTGTCAAGAATTTCCTGTCAAAGTAGATAAGATTATTATAATCAGAATCAGAATCAGAATTAGAATCAGCTTTATTGCCAAGTTTGTACATACAAACAAGGAATTTGACTCCGGTACACTTTGCTATAATGGTGTCTTTAAAGGTCTCATAGGAATCAATCAAGCAGCTGCGGCTCAACCAAAATGCTGCCATCAGAGTCCTGATCCACAGGAAGATGTTACACATGACACCAGTCTTTTGTAACATTTTGTAATTCATCAATAAGGCACTGAATGGTCTTTGGCCAAAATACTTTTAACTTGAACCATTTACACCGCTCAGGTCTTCAGAGACCTGCTCACCCAGCGTTTCCAGCACCAGAACTAAGAAAGGGGAGGCAGCATTTGGTTTCTATGCTCTTCAGCTCCGCCATGAAGGTCAAAGACTACTTTTTCAGTTTAATTGCTAAAATCTTATTCTACTATTAATTTACGTTTTGTCTTTAATGTAATTTTATTAACTTTTGTTAGTTTATTTTCCCTTTAAAGTACTTTGAATTACTTTGTGCAGGAATGGTGCTCAGGTTAGACCAGGGGTGTCCAAAGTCGTTCCTCGTGGTCCAGTGTCCTCCCTGTTCTAGATGTTTCCCTGCTTCAACACACCTGATTTCCTTTGATGACTGATTACCTGGCTCCTCAAGGACTGACTTGGACACCCCTGGGCTTGACGGTGCCTTGCTGCAACAGTACCAACCACCTGCGTACCTGCTGACTTTGGGTTTAAATCCCCACGTGGGGTCTTTCTGCATGAATTTGCATGTTCTCCCAATGAATCATGGGTTCTCTCTGGGCACTCCAGCTTCCTCCCAGTCCAAAAACATGACTGTTTGGTCCCTCTAAATTGCTCTTGGGGATAAGTGTGTGGGTCTTTGGTTGTTTGTCCTGTGTCGCTTTGTGTTGCCCTGTGATGGACTGGCAACCTGTTTAGAGTGGACCCCACCTCTATTCCAATGGCTGCTGAAGATAAGTGCGTATAGACAAGGAATGGAAGGATGAATGGTGCCCTACAAACAAGTGTGGCTTGCCTTACAGAGTAGATCATTTCTAGAGAAATTCTATAGAAACCAAAAAGCATCTACGGCTTTCTTGTTTGTGAAACCAAACCTTTATCCACTCAGATAATCTTTTGCTTTTAGTCAGCTCATGCTGTAGTAATTGAGGATGACAGATTTCATTTAGCTTTAAGTCAATTTTTTATACGTATTGCCTGCGTGAATGTTTGTGTGTTTGTTCTCACCCTTACCCAGAACCTATATCCAGGCCATACATCCACATGGAGGCATCATCAGTGCTGGAGCTCAGTGAAAACTTTATCCTTAACTGCTCCCATGACAACGGAACCAGGACCAGCTACAGGTGGTTTAAAGGGGGGAAACCATTGGCCAATGAAACAAGGTTCGTGTTGTCGCCTTATCAGAAGTGGCTGACCATCACTCGAGTGTTGATGGCTGATGAGGATATCTACAGCTGCTCGGTGGAGAACCCGTTGGGCAACATGACAAGTCTGCCAATCAGACTGGCCGTGTACAGTAAGTAATGAGGCGCTGGTTTCAGCTCACACTGGAGCTTCTCTTGCACGGTGCACATGATGATTTGGGCAGAATAATATTTTTAGATGGATACAAATGGTACAAACGAAAAACCCTGAAACACCTTAAAGCATCAGCTACTCCTGATTTACTGTGTTTGAGTATTTTGCCAACAAAGAGATTAATTGAGTCTGAAAACTTGAGTCTCAAAACTCAAAAATGTAAAGTCTTTCTCAGAGGAATGCAGCACTCTTAAAACTCCCAAGACATTGTGCCGTGATCACAGAACCATCAAATGGTTTGCTGCAAATAGCCATATGGTTGCAAGAAATTGCTGAGAAACGAAGATAAAAATTACCTTCAAAATATTCAGAAGACTAAATCGTGAAGCTACCAGAAACCCATTCTCCTCCAGTGCTCATATTCCAGAGCTAGAGCCTACCTGGAGGGCCCAGAAGTACCAGGAGTTCAGTGCTTGGAGACACGTTAGGTTTAAGGAAGGCTAGGAATAGCATTATTCTTATGCAGGGTAAAGCTGCATCTCATCTTGTGGGCCCTTCTTAGGAGATTTCTTGGGAGACTTAACTGTGTCTGGGAGGCTGTGGTTGCTGTTCCAAAAGTTGACCAGGAAACTGACAGACCCATTGATGGAAGGCTTTGGACTAGGATTAAAAAGAAGGATGGCTTTATATTTGTTGAAATGTCAGAAATGTTCATTTAAAAATTTCTCATATCAAAAGGTGAAAATAAACAAGTAAGATTAGAAAAATTTTATTTTTAATTTAGTTGCGTTTTCTGCACACTGATAGTTATTAAATATGAATTTACACACTGATATTCAAGGCTGCACGGTGGCGCAGTTGGTAGCACTGTTCCCTTGCAGCAAGAAGGGTTCGATTCCCAGCCGGGAGTCTTTCTGCATGGCGTTTGCATGTTCTCCCCGTGCATGCGTGGGTTCTCACCGGGTACTCCGGCTTCCTCCCAGAGCAAAGACATGCCGATTAGGTTAATTGGTCACTCTAAAATTGCCCTTAGGTGTATGAATGCGTGTGTGCATGGTTGTTTGTGTGTTGCCCTGCGATGTACTGGTGACCTGTCCAGGGTGTACCCCGCCTCTCGCCCATAGACTGCTGGAGATAGGCACCAGCTTCCCTGCGACCCACTATGGAATAAGCGGTAGAAAATGACTGACTGACACTGATATTCACTGAAGAATGTCAAAAATGCCAAAACCTCACAATTCCTTTCTATAACATCCAGGTCTGGATTGACTGAAAGCTCAGCAGCTGTTCATTAATTAAATCCTAAGAACTACAACCTTTCTAATAATTACACACATTCTGGAGGAAAATAACTAAAAGTGTTAATGAAATATTTTAAAGTGAGGATCATAGCCAGCTTTGACCAGCTTTTAGCGCCCTCTCCTGGAGAGGTTGTCACATTTCCCCTTTTTTGGATTATCAATTTAGTGGGGACAGCATTGTTGAAATCTCACAGGAAGAAAATAGATATGGAAATAACACACAATGCCTGCATTTAAAGAGTAATGTTGACACTTAAAAGTTGTAATATACTGTATTTCCTAATGTGATGAGGAGAAAATAATTTTGCTCAGATGAGAGCATAATTAAACCTTTTGGCCTACATGCAAAAAGCTCTGTTTGATGGAAAGCAAAACACTGCACATTGTTGTAAACACAACATTCCATGGTGAAACAAAGTGGTGGCAGCATCATGCTGTGGGGATGTTTTTCTTCAGTAGGGACAGAGAAGCTGGTCAGAGTTGAAAGGAAGATGGATGGAGGAAAATCCAGGACAGACCTGGAAGAAAACCCGATAGTGGCTGCAGTAGACTGGGAACTGAGGTGAAGGTTCACATTCCAGCTGGACAACAACCCTAAACATGCAGCATGCCCTTCAACAGAAGGGTTTAGATCAAAGTATATTCATATGTCATTTCTTATGCTCTCGGTGGAAGACACATGCGTTTTCTCTACCTCCCTCCCTGCTGATCTCTGCTTCTGCTTTTTGTCTGTATTTTTCTCAGAGCCTCGCTTTGCATATCCTCCAAACTTGTAAATTATGGATTTGGTCAGCTGGTCTCTCAACGTAATTGATCAAATTTTTTCGACGGGAAGACAGGGTAAAGGAGAACTTTCTTGTCCAGACGGGATGTTCTTCTCTGGATACGCAATGGATTCTTGGCAGCATAATTGTGTCCCTGACTACAATATCTTGTAGAAGTTGTACGCTCCAGATCTGCGGAAAGTACCAGAAATTTGGCTATTTGGATTCGCAATTGAGACATACTAGTAAAACACTTAAGTTATTTGGAAATTCACAACTGCCTGAACCACAACATTTATTGTTTTTCTAAATCCGGTGCCCCAATGTGGCCTTGGCAACTTCTGCTAACTGGCTATCGACAAAACATCTCCTGGATGTTATATGAACACGACACTCTTCCTCAGCACTCCCCTACCAGCTGTGTGCTGATAGGACCATGCGGCCGATTAATAAAACTTCCACCTCTCTTCTCAAGGACAATGGCGCTTCTATCAGTGTTGACAGTCTAATTCTTGCAAACACACTCAGACTTATATATATTCACACCCTCAAGATTCCACCGTACCCTTGCTGAATCTTTACTTACTTTACCTAAATGTGTGATTTCATTACTTTTCATAGATTTTCAGATTTCTCAGAAGGATTACCAGTGAAACCCAAATATTATTAGTATTTGAAAAATTGGAATAAAGCTGTTTTTACACCAATGACCATCAATTCTCAGAAGGATTGTATTACAACTATTTCGTACCAGTGAAAGCCAAACATTATTAATATTTGAAAGTTTGAAAGATGAATTCCTTACCACAGAGGGTTTAATGAGCTAATTACCTCTATTAGAAAGATTGGATTAGAACCAGCTCTTACAAGTAAACTCCCAGGGATTATTAATGTCATTTGATATGTTTTTCTGTGTTTGATTTTCTGTATCATTGTAATGTTTTTCCTCATGTACAGCGCTTTGAGTACTTTGTGGCTGAAAAGCGCTATATAAATAAACTTGACTTGACTTGACAAAGTATGGACCAAAATCCAATTAAGTATATATGGAATATAAACGGTTTTATTCATTAACGTTTGTGTCACACCAGGAAGAAGCTCTGTCTACATCATGCTGTCCACTGGAGGAATCTTCTTCCTCATCATGCTGGTAACAGTGTGTGCATGCTGGACTCCTTCTAAAAAGTAAGCCTTGATATTTAACATTCAATCAACCAGCAACTGCAGCAATATTAAATTTAAAAAGGTTCCAAGTGCAAATTTACAACCATTGCATATTTAGCCATATTTTTTTTTTATCTCAGGTCAAGACAAAAATCTAGAAAGTCCAGGATTTATGGACACTCTCATCACACACAGCTAAAACAAAAAGGTAAAATAATACTTCTGGAGCCTGAAGCTGAAATGGACCGGACCTCTTCATAACGGTAGGATGTGTTTTCCTTTACAGATGATGGGCTTCCCAAAATGAGGGAACGTAACGGGATAAAAGCAGTAACTACCCTTTATGTCCTCCAACAAAAGGTACGACTCTACACACCACTCTGTTTATTTACGGTTTTCAGACTTTAGAACAATAACAAAGCAGGTTCTTTTATTGTGAAATGATCTTTCTGTGAGACAAATGCAACATCAAATAAAAATTTAATAAATACAAATAGAATTCACTAATTATTCATGCATGTCATAATCAAAGAAATTATCATTTAAAACTGGAAATAAATGTATGCATTTATTCAGATGTATTTAATTGTTATTAATTTATTAACAAGATGATTAAATAGTTTAATGTAAAATTCACATATTAAAACCTGAAGTCATAGTTTTTATATAATTCATTCTAATTGCTTTAATATTTTGTCCAATTATGAATTATACTCGGAATTGAAATGAATCAAAATAAAATAAAAAACAATAAAAATCTAAAGTAAAATGTATAAGAATACAGATAATTAAAGCAATAAAATGTAGACTGAAGGGCTTCTCAGTGACAGATTTGTCTTGCAGTAAGAAGGTTCTGGGTTTGAATCCCAGCCTGGGGTCTTTCTGCATGAATTTTTTATGTTTTCCCCATGCATAGGTGGGTTTTCTCTGGTTACTCCTGGCTTCCTCCCACAGTCCAAAACATGATGTTTATGTTAACTGGTTTCCCTAAATGCCCCTTAGATGTGAATGGGTATCATTTAAACCATTACATGGGAAGATGTGTCCAAACCTTTGACTGGTAGTGCATATTTTTATAATTTGCTTCCAAATGTAATTTATTATTGACACATTTGAATAATTTTTTTATTGTGACACTTCAGGGCCCATGTAAAGTTCAGGCTTTTTATTGTGAAGTCTGTTAATATTCTTTATTAATTGTATCTCCAAAGTGTCTTACGTATGTAGCCGGACAGTTTCTGTGCTATTTATGTTCTTTTAATTTGCAAATAAACTTCCTGTCATTTTTGTGACACATTGCGCTCCAATATCATTGCGACTGAGTCAGAACTGAAGTGGCCAGAGAGGTTACGATTATTATTTTGCCATGCTAACAGCACCACAGGGAAGGCAGATATTGTATGCACAATATCTGAGTCTATTTGTCTTTTATTTGCCTCCATTTATCTCACCCAGCATCCTTCTCTTCTGCACCAACCCTCTCCATGTCCACGTCTTTGCTTTTCTTCTTCTCCTCCTCCTCCCTGGCAGCTTCACATTCAACATCTTCTCTCCAGTAAATCCTCCATCCTTCCTGTGCTCATATCCAAACCATCTCAGCCTTCCCTCTCCAACTTTGTCTCCAACCTGACTTGTTGCTCTAATATCCCCATTTCTAACTCTGTCCATGTTGGGGAACATCTTCAGCGCCACCGCCTGTATTTTTGTCAACTCAGCTGTCTTGTTTGAGCTTGTAAATAATACACTGTGAAAGTAAAGTAGCTCTCTCTTTCATATCTGAGAATGTTTAAAAATACAAAAAGTATTAAAATAAATGTAACATGATAGAGATAAAGTGATTTGGACCCCTAACCTCTTGTTTTGTAGGACTCCTCCATAGACGACTCCTCCAGCAACAGTATTGGGTCTCCTTCTGAACTGGACAACCCTCCATCCTACACAACTTACCCCAAGTACACAAATTCCCTTGTGCTGTCAGATGCATCTCCAGCCAGCTCCTCCCCAAAGTGCATCTAAAACTTCATGAACTGTTCATCATGCAAAACGAAGGAGCTGGTAATTTGGGGCCTGCCGTCATGCAAAAATAGCTTTGAGTCTTCGTGAACTCAAATATGAAATGTATGCATTTTTCTAAGATCTGTTATACAGTGCCCTGCAAAAGTATTCACACCCTTGGAGCTTTTGCACATTTTGCAACATTGCAATTAGTGTTTTGTAGGATTTTATGTGACACACCAACACAAAGTATTGAACAATTGTAACATGTAAGTAATTACAGATGCATGTCTTTTATGGTATGTCTCAAACAACTTCCTGGAAGTGCTTTTCTTTTCATTCTTCCTTGCAAAATAACCCAAGCTCAGTCGGACTGGATGCAGAACAAATGTAAACACCAATTTATAAGTCTTGCCACAGACACAAATTCAATGGAATTTCAACTTTGAACTTTTAATTTAGTTCTGGAGTTTGATCTAAAACATGCCTTTGTAGCTGCTGAAAAAAAAGCATCTCCACAGCATGATGCTGTCACCACTGTGTGTCACCATGGGGATGGTGTGTTCAGGGTAATGTGTGTGGTGTTAACTATCCCACCATGTAGGCCAAAGAGTTTGATTTCTTCTCATCTGACCAAAAAACTTTGTATGGCTTTCTTTCATGGATGACCTTCTAACATAAAATCAGATTTGTGCAGTGCACAATTAAAATGTATGCCGTTCATAGATTTTCCTGCCTGAGGTGTGGATATCTCCAGCTCCTCCAGAGTTACCATGGGCCTGTCATGTTTTTTTTATGTTGAGAGCAGGACTGGGATGTAGTCAGGAACTTGGGATTAGCATGGTGAAGGTTTAAAAATTAAAACTTACAGAACTTGTACAAGGAGAAGGAGCCCTAACACCTAAGGGCAATTTAGTGTGACCAATTAACCTAACAGGCATGTCTTTGGACTATGGGAGGAAGCCAGAGTACCTGGTGAGAACCCACGCATGCACAGGGAGAACATGCAAACTCCATGCAGAAAGACCTCCGGGCCGGGAGTCGAAACCAGGACCTTCTTGCTGCAAGGCAACAGTGCTACCAACTACGCCACCGTATTGTTCTAGAGCCTAACCCTGCTTTAAACTTTGCCACAACTTTCTCCCTGACCTGTCTGTTGTGTTCCTTGGTCTTTGTGAAGCTGTTTGTTCTCTGATGTTCTCTAACAGACCTCTGAGACCAGAAACGGGACAGCTGCATTTATATTCTGATTAAATTGGACTAATTGGACTTACTAATAAGGGGTCCTAAATTGGTTGCTCTATTTTCTTATTAAATCATTTTTTCTACATGTTACAAGTATGTATTACTTTGTGATGCTCTATCACATAAATGTCACATAAAATCCAGATATAATAGAATGTTTGTGGTTGTGATGTGTTAAAATGTGAAAAAATTTAAAGCGTATGAATCATTTTGCTATCCAGATGTTTCTGGCTCGTACATGACTGCATCCTTCAGGTTTTCGCTGCTACTAGTGTTCTGGAAAACTGTAGTAAAAGTGCTAATGACCTATGGTGCAGACAGTGGGAACACTAACTGTAAAGTTCCTACATTTCAGCAGATTGCATGATGGGCAGAACTGTAGCTGCCAAGTTCTAACATCCCTACCATCTGTCTCCATAAAGATGCAGTGTGGTCAGTAGATGCAGTTGTTGCACATATATGTACGGGGAAATTCAAAACTTTGTAGCATTGTGTGTGTTAATTAAAATGTGTATTTTAGTTCTCCTTGATCATTTTAAAATATGTGAAATGATGTACAGTCATGAAAAAATTAGGACACCTCGTTAAATATTCAGGATGTTTCAAATCACCCCACAGCTTCTAAAAAGGATAAAAATCTGGGCTTTGACTCAGTCCAGAACTTTCATTTTCTGGATTTACTGCTATGTTTTGGGCCATTCTCATTTTGCAGGGTCTAGTTCTGCTTTGGCTTAATTTTTACAGATGGTCTCACATTTTCCCTCTGATACCTGGAAGAATTCATGGAGAAAAACTATGTTGGTGAGCTGGTCAGGTCATGCTCTAATAAAACATCCCTAAACCATGATACTTCCACCTCCATGCTTCACAATTGGTATGATTTTTTTTTTTTCCTCAAAAGCTGTATTTGGTTTAAACCAAATGCGCTCTCTGTTCTGGTGTTTAAATCATAACATTTTGCACTCAACTGTTTGAGGAAAATTATTCCAGAAGTCCTGGTTTTTGCCCATGTTCTCTCTGGCAAACTTCAAACTTCATTCTTACTTTTCTTTTCGTGGAGAGCTAAATGTTCTTCCTTGAACCCTTCCAGTGGAAGTTAAACTTGTCCATCTGTCCCTCTCTGATTGTACAGCCATGCATTTTCTTGCTGATGGTAGTTGTAGGTAGTTTTGTGATTTTAGCCATTTTAAGTTAAGGTAAATCTGAAGGTGTCCTAATTTATTCCTTTCTAGAAAAAGAAGAAAAAAAAATTTTTTACAGAAAGATTTTAAAGGTATTTTCTTCAGTTTTTGTCGTTTATTTACTTGAATTTCACAGTATTGCTAAAATTGATTTTAAATATTCATATGTCCAAATATACAGTGTCATAATTTATAATTTGAATTTTAAAAATACCTTATTAAAACCTGAATTTAAAAGACAAATTTACTTACGTGTTATATTCTGGATTGCTTTTCTCTTTTTTGGAAATCCCTGAACACGATTTCAATTAGATCTACTTGTTTTGCTTTAGGTTGTTCTGGTAGATTACTTTGATTTGAAAAAATGTGAATCAAAACATCAAGTCATTGGAAATTGTAAGACTGTCAAACAAAGAGCCGTGCTTCTTCTGTGTACGTTTCCTCTAATATAGTTAATTGAAACGCTAATCATTGCACTGTGTATTCATTTTTGATATTTCTTCACTAGGTTGTCCATGATTTACAGAAAGCACACTGCAATACCACAATTATCCTTTCCTACTGAAGCAGACAAAACATAACTGGGGGAAAACAATTAACAAAGAAATGCGATCCAATGTGCAGCAACAAGATCTGGAGCAGGAAATAAATTAATCTCTCAGCTCTGGTCTTAACAAAATACGCTGATCAAGGTTATAAACAAAACTTAATTTCTAATAGAAATTATTAAGGAAATAGACAAAAAATGTAAGACAAGTTGAGGATTTGGAGCAAATACACAAAAATGGAGGATGCAATTATTACAGAGTTGATCTAGAAATATTTGCTTTCATACAGGTTTCATATGCTTTGTTTACTGGTAACAGGGTATGTGTTCAAACAGGTATAAACAGGGCAAACCTCCATGCTGAGTAATGATATTCTCATCATGTGCACATTATGTGATGTGGCTTTGTGTGATTTTAGCCATTTTAAGTTGGGGTAAATCTGAGGGTGTCCTAATTTACACCCCCATACCATCACAGATGCTGGCTTTTGAACTTTTCTCTGATAACAATCTCGATAGTCCTTTTCCTCTTTGGCCCGGAGGACACGACGTCCATGATTCCCAAAAACAGCTAGAAATGTGGAATCTTAGATCACCTTTAGATTCTCTGAATCTTTTGACATCCTTGCAATTGTATGTTGAGAAACGTTCTTAAACTGTTGGACTATTTGCTTACGCAGTCATTCACAAGTGGTGAACCTCGCCTCATCCGTGCTTGTGAACGGCTGAGCCTTACAGGAATGCTTCTTTTATACCTAGTCATGACACTCACCTGTCTCAAATAAACCTGTTCACCTGTGGAAATGTCCCAAACAGGTGTTTTATGAGCATTCTTCAACCTTCACAGTCTTTTTTCCCGCCTGTTCCAGCCTTTTTTAGGATGTGTTACGGCTCAAACATTAAATGTCTTGTCTTTGTATTGGATTCACATGCAAATAGGTTGAACAGGATTTGCAGATCACTGTGTTCTGTTTATTTAGGCTTTAAACAACGTCCCAACTTCATCGGTATTGTAGTTGTGGAACTCCTACCACATGGTGGCTCCTGAAACCATTTGCACAGCTTGTTGGGTGTTTTATATGGAGAGCCATTTCATTCAAAATTAAATAAATAAATAAATACTGCTATTGATAAATTATTTATAAATATTCCATGAAATAAATCAATATCCCCATGAAATAAAACAAAATAATTATGTTAAAATACATTTTCATGTTATTTTATTTTATTAATTTCAAGATTTATTTAATTTACTTAAAGATTTATTTAATTATTTATTTCATAATGCAGTTTTATACTTTACGTATTTCAGTGACTTTTACTTTTTAACCCCGTTTTTCATTTTAAGCTCTTTTTATTTCATGTTCTTAAATCCAAATGAGGGGGCGGAGTTTTATCTGTGGGGCGGCGCTGGGACAGCAGGGCCGAGGCATGCCACTGCCTGAAAGAAGACAGCATGCCGGAGGGAGCCAGGGGATTCTGCGAGGATGCCAGAAGGTGCCAGACCGGCCGTAAAAGCCTTTGACATGCTGCCACGGCGGTTGCCGCTGATTTTGTGGAAACCAATGCTGATTATCGGCAAACGGGATGTCATTATTGTTATAGGCTGTTACTTTTAAATGATGATGTCTTTATTGGTTTTTATTTAATAAACAGCGTTAGACCCAAAACATAAGGTGGCTGTATTTACTTGAGATGGGAAATAAATAGCACTATGTCTAGCATATGTATGAATGAGGTGCCGAAGGAATGACGAAGACTTATTGCACAAACAGTCGGTTTATTATAGAGCTATTCTAAATTATTATTCACAGAAAATTATAAATAAATGCTTAAAAACATGCTGGCACTCTGTGGAAGTCCCTGGCCACAAGGCTGCCACAGGGTGCCATTAGGATGCTATGAAAGCCTTTAACATGTTGCCACGGCGGCTGCCGCTGTTTTTGTGAAAGCCAATGCTGATTATCGGCAAATGGGATGTCGTTATTGTTACTGTTGCCTGTTAGTCAGTAATTACTTTCAAATGATGATGTCATTGTTGGTTATTATTTAATAAACAGTGTTAGACCCATAACATAGGTGGCTGCATTTACCTGAGATGGAAAATAAATAGTGTGTGTATGACGTGCTGAAAGGATGACGAAGACTTATTGCACAAACAGCTTCCACAAAGACAGCGACAACCGCGGTGGCAGGCTTTTATGCCCAGTCTTGCACCAGGGGAGCCAGGCTCCCTCTGGCATGCTGTCTTCTGGCAGGCAGCGGCATGCCTCTGCCGGCCACTGCCACGAATTGAGCTCGGCCCTGCTGTCCCAGCGCCGCCCAGCAGAAGAAGATTAGTAGAAACTTAAGATATATGGACAGTCAATAGTTAGATGTTTTATACACCAATATACAGAGCCACTAGAAGATATTAACACCTTTTCCACTTTCTGTACTTATAAATTACAGACTTAATCCTAATCAAATTTTAATAGTTTTATTAAAACAAAATATACACAAAACAGACCATGATGACAGAGTGAAAACATGTTTAGAGACATTTTTTGTTTAAATTTCTGAAACATTCAAACACAATACACACATGAGTATGACACTCAGAAATGAGCTCAGAAGCTTCCACAACTTGACTCTACCTGTTGTAAATTATTTTAAACATGATTTAGAAAGGAAACATTTGTCTACACATAATTGAAAGTGTATACTAGAGCAGAATCCACGCAATGAAGTTGAGGGAGTTGTCTGTAGTCTTCAGAGTTTGAATTGTGTATGAATCTCAGGAAGGATACATAATCATTTCATTTGCACTGAGTGACCCAGAAAGCCCTTATTAAGAAAAGGAAGAAGTCAGGAACCATCAGGACTTGTTTATGCCTAGTGTTATTCAAATGTTTCATGTTATATGCAAGGTCAAAAATATAAAGTAATTTTTTTGACTTTCAAATTGAAATTGTAAATCGTGCAGTGTTGCTCAGAATGATAGTGATTGCCATTGTTTTTATTCAGATTTAATCCAAAAATACTTTATTAATCCAAAAAGGAAAACAAATGTTTTTGTACTTCACATCAGAAAACAAATTTAAACCTCTATGTGTTTGTTTTTTATTTGTTTGAGCCCAGATGTTACATACAGATGGAGGTAAAGCACAAGGAAGACTGTAATTAGACGGATAATGTTTTTCCTTAATTACAGCATATTGCATCCTCTGGTTGTTTCTGACAGAGGGGATTACAGCAGGCCTATAGGATCAGCGCATGTGTAGTGAGTATCCTACCGTCCATCATTTAAACACCCCCCCCGGTGTTGATGAGGACCTACGTCAATTTCAAGCAGAGCACACAGATAACTTCCTGTCTGAACTCCCGTAGTAAAACGTCTAGGCGAGCTTGGACTTTTTCCTTCCATAAACTGATTCACGTTTATTTTCTCTCCCTTCCTGCTCTTGTTCTAAAATGCAGTTAAAAATATTCCTTTAAAAGCTTACTCTGCCCATTTAGGATTCTGCTCCATGTGGTGAGAAAAAGACTGAAAGTAAACATCTCACCTAATTTATTTTTAATTGATACACTTGGCTATTAACCACATTAGTTTTCTTTTAGAAAGCAGTTGCACCTCTGACGCATCAATTTTATGATTTTAAAATAAAATTAACAAAAAAAGTACCTATAATAATTTAGAATTATCAATAATTTATTAAATACACATATAATGTCAGGCTGAAGACATTCATTAAAATGTGTTTCCACTATGTGATAAAGGGGACATATCCTGCAAAATCCTCTTTTTTAGCCCTTAAATACATTTTGTTGTATACTTGGAGTCTGTAGGAGTTCAGAAAGTAGAATTTAGTCTCTCCAGGTGTTGCAGAGATATGTTTTTATTCTGTTTGGGTCATATTTTTCAATCCGTTCAATTTTCTCTGTCATCTGTTACGTTTTTTGAACTGTTACGTCACTGTATTTGCAGCAGAACAGCTAAACAAGGTCATGGACCTCTAGCTGACCAATTTGCATATCTGCCATTTTTATTTCTCACTGGGATTTTGTAGTCCAAGCTCAAGTATGCTGAAGCTGCAAGAGGATAGGTTCGGTTCAGTTGTTGGGTGTATTAACCCACACAATTCATGAGCGTCCCCCAGCATCGGAAACTCTTCGAAGTGCCTGGTTAACTTACGATTTTTTATGGAAATGTTCCTACATCAGTGGCGAAATTCCTATTTCCCCCACTTCAAGGAAGAGTTGCAAATAACGCTAAAATGACAACAAACTTTATTTTGGACATTAATTTATTGTGTGTTGATATGATGTCCTGACTATTGTTCTGATAGCAGTAGCATCATGGCTTCTGCTTATGTTAGAGCTGTGTGCTGCTTTTAACTCCTTGAGTACAGAACTGTGCTTGTTTTACGTAGGTGTTTTAATATTATTATTACATAAACAGTTTTGCATTGTTTTTGCCGTTTTTGTCGTGTTTCTGCGGCATTAGATAATTGTATCTCCGTTATCAAACTACAAAAATGGCTGAAGTGGTTAATGGTTAAAGTGGAATGCTCTTTGACCTGGAGGGGGGCGGGGTGTGAAGTGCCTCAGTAGCATTTAAAGAGACAAAATGAGTTGCTCTCAGACGCACCTCAGAACAGGTAAAAGAGGGCCTGTAGAGCTACAATAACTAGGGGTTCAGACCAAAGCATTGCAGTTCCACTTTATATAGATAAAACTGAATGATTTAAGTGTGAAAAGGAAGGATTTAAAAGCATGATATGTCCTCTTTAAAATCGTATATAATTATTACAGTGTTATCAGTTATTTTTTCAACTTGGAACACGGAAAGTCCCACATCTGTGTAGAACTTAAACGCACCAAAATTAGCAGCTAAACGCCAGTGTTGCTGGGCTGCACGGTGGCGCAGTTGGTAGCACTGTTGCCTTGCAGCAAGAAGGTCCTCGGTTTAATCCCCGGTTTGCATGTTCTCCCCGTGCATGCATACCCCGCCTCTCACCGGGTACTCCGGCTTCCTCCCACAGCCCAAAGACATGCCTATTAGGTTAATTGGTCACTCTAAATTGCCTTTGTATGAATGCGTGTGTGCATGGTTCTTTGTAGCCCATAGACTAAGGAGATAGGCACCAGCTTCCCCGCGACCCACTATGGAATAAGCGGTAGAAAATGACTGACTGACGCCAGTGTTGCTAGCTGCTGCAAGCAAGGTTAACCGTTGTTGTTGTCGGTAGATTTTCGGTAAATAAATTTTTTTTTTACCGCATTTTTAATTAATAAAGGCCTGAAAATAAAAGAAGCGACATCAAAGGTGGTGGCAGTGTTTAAAAAACTTTTTCATATAGTTATATCTCAAAATGCCCCTCAGAAATCAAAATAGATAAAATTATATTTTAGAAAGCTAGCTAGTTTTTTATTGGCTGTATTATTTCAGCTTCTTTTGTTGATGTTAACGGGGTTGTGAAATATTTCAATCTGTTTTTGACGACTAAAATTAAGATACAGACTGTAAAATTTATCTTATTTTGAAATCTGGCTAGATTAACTTCCTGTTGCAGCACAGCCGCTTGTCGCTGGAGTGGAGCTCCGTCAGAGGACCAGGGAGAGCGTGGTGAGGAATCCCAGCAGCCCCTCCGGAGAGTGAGAGCCGGACCGGCTAGACCCCCTCCCCCCTACCCCCTGAGGAGGACCCGAGAGAGACCCACGTTGCCACGGGGAGGCCTCGGTTCAGGTAACCGTTCAGTGCGTGGGGTTCGTGGTGCTTTTTCCTGGGCAACCAGGTGCTTTCCAGAGGGTTGCTGGAGATGGAGAGGCGGCGGTAGGCTAGCAGCACGAAACGGGTTGTTAAACGTCTGCAGACCTAAGATCCTCTAAACTGTCTGATTTATATATGTTGTCTGCACAAAGGTTGCTATGCCACAACTGACGGTGCAGTCTGTTAGTCCTGGCACCATATTTTACCGGTGAGAAAGGGGCTGTGTGCTTTGATGCGCAAAATTAGCGGCAAATATACATCCTGGATATCAGAACTCCCCCAGTCCTTTGCTGTGTTTGCTTGTGTGATGCTTGCTTGTTTTTGTATTGTGTCATACGCAGGCGTGTGATGATGGTTTGACTGCAGCTCTGAATATTTCAGATACACAGTTCACTACCAAAACTAATCCACTGTTACTACAGTTATTTAATGAAGCCATGTCATAATAATAGTCATTCTTTTGGAGAAATAAAACATGTTATTGTGCCTTTAAAGTGGAACTCTGTATATGATGCTGAGGAGCCTGTATTATTTTGTTATGGATTAATATTTTCAAGGTTTATTGTTCTGCAGAGTACTGAAAAAAATAATATATCAATGTTTATTCCTCATTTCTGTGCACATTTGAGATATGCTGTTGGAGAAAAGAAGCCTTAGTAAACCTTTGCATAATTTACTGATGTTATAACCTTTAAGGACCACAAAATCCCACCTTGTAGACATTAAGACATAAGTAACATCTCTACAAATATGCCTATCTTTTTTAAGTTGTTGCTTAGGAAATAAAAACGTTTGTAAGACTGAAAGATGATTAGATAGTTATGTGTGGTACTTTGCAACTAAAATAGTTGAATATGAATAATAGCAGTTAAAGTTAAATAAGTTACCTTAGTGAATCTGAGGGTTGTCTGTCAGGGCCAAGCCCTGGAAGCTAACATCAGGAGATACTGCAGAGGGGAGAGCATGATGCTGGGAGGAGGGGAAGCTGGGATAGCCCTCCTCCCTGATGCAGGAGGCAGAAAGGGGAAGGGGAGTAGCGGAATTAGTGGTTGTGGTGGTTTGGATGAAGGATGGTCTGCCACACCCATCCCTTCCCTCCTCCCTCCCTGTCCGTGGTAGGCTGGTGCATTACTGATCCCTGTTCACTTCTGGGTTTAATCAGTCTGTCAGCAGCAGCAGACTCAATAAGTCACTCCCCCACCAACACAAGAACACACACCCCTCTCTGATTTCTGACCAGAATGTTGCCACAGTCAGCTGCCCCTGCTGCGTGCATCAGTTCGGTGAACAGTTATAATCATTGTTCCTCACAGGGAAAATATGTTTGTCTTGACAAGTGAGTCAGTGTGGATATGTTTTTCGCTCTTTCTTATTTATCCAGAGTTCCTACGTAGTCAGGGAAAGAAAGGTTTTATTTCCTTAGCTATTGTTTGAAACATCCATTCATCCATTTAAAGCCTGACCACTGCAGCAAAATCTGCCATAAATCCATAGTAAACTTTTGTATTTATACATTAGTATTTGGCTAAAAAGGATGGACATTAAAGTTTATATTCCTATAAATATAAACCTGTCTATCATAGCATTATTCATTCATCCTTTGGTCTCTTTTTTTACATAAAAGTTAAAGTTCCATTGTACCAACTCACCTGCAGTCCAGCAGCAAGAGATACAGATGGTTCTTCTACATCCAATTATCTCTGCTCTTTGTGTTTAGCAGTGTGAATTATTTGTTGTTGCTCCAAAGATGAAAAAGCTTAAGGGTCCTTCATGTTCGCTGTACATCAGTGCTGAGGCTGTCACTTCAGAGAGTTGCCTGAAGTCATTGGCAACAACATGGCCACGTTGTACCCAGAATAAAACAGTTAAAGCAGCAAGCCCAAACTGTGGAGAACCACTGATGTCCAGCTACATCTGGTATGTCATTATTCAAAAATAATCACAATCCTAAAAGGAAATGTGGCACAGCATCAAAATGCATATTGTTATAATAATAATAATAATAATAATAATAATAATAATAATAATAACAATAATAATAATAATAATAATAATAACAATAATAACAAGAAGAAGCACCAGAAAAAAGGACACAATGATTCTGGATAATAACACTTGCCGGCCACTTTATTAGGTACACCTCGGCAGTTGCATGTTAAGATAAACAGTGAGTTAGCCAATTACATGGCAACAACTAAGTACATGTAAACATCTAGACGTAGTGTAGGAGACTTGCTGAGATTCAAACTGGGTATTAGAATGGGCAAGAAAAGGGGTTTGAGCCACTTTGATGGTTGCTGGTACCAGGCTGGCTGGTCTGAGTGTTTCAGGAACTGCTGATATGCTGGGAGCATTTAATGCACAACCATCTCTAAGATTAACACAGAGTGGTCTGAAAAATAGGGAACATATGACATATAACATAGCAGCAGATGTGTGGTTAAAAATTGCCTTGTTTGTGTCAAAGGGGAATGGACAGACTGGTTCGAGATGATAGAAGGGTCAGAAACGACTCATTCCAGACAAAGATTGCAAAATGCTATCTCTGAACTCACAACATTTGGAACCTTAAGGCAGCACCACTCATTTCACACAAAAAAAACCAAGGCTACAATGGGTCTCAATTTCAGCTTTAATGTTCAGTTAGAAGGGTCAGAATTTGGTGTAAACATAAAAGCATGGATCCACCCTGCACTGTTTCAACAGTTCAGACTGCTGGTGGCTAGCCCTTTAGTACTAACTCAGTATTGTTTAAACCCCACAACCTACTTGGGTACTGTTGCCGAACATGTCCAACCTTTATAACCACAGTGTAACTATCTTCTGATGGCTGCTTCCAGCAGGATTATGCACCATGCCACAAAGCTCACAGCAAACGGTTTCATGATGATGAGTTCACTGTACTCTAAAAGCCTCCACAGATCACAATCTAACAGGCCACCCTTGGGATTTGCATCATGGACATGTTGCCAAGAAATCTGCAGCAACTTTATGATGCTTTTATGTCAATACGGACCAAAATCTCTGAGAATAGTTTCTGAACCTTATTGAATCTGTTGTCATTTTCAGCTTCATCCAGAACTGGGTTGTGGGGGCAGCTGACTCAGTAAAGATGCCCAGACCTCCCTCCCCCAGACACCTCCTCCAGCTCCTTCGGGGGGAGCCCAAGGCGTTCCCAGGCCAGCCGAGAGACATAGTTCCTCCAGCGTGTCCTGGGCCGTCCCCTGGGCCTCCTCCTGGTGGGACGTGCCTGGAACACCTCCCGAGGAAGGCATCCGATACAAATGCCCGAGCCACCTCAACTGACTCTTCTCGATGTGGAGGAGCAGCGGCTGTACTCTGAGCTCCTCCCTGATGGCCGAGCTCCTCACCCTATCTCTAAGGGAGAGCCCGGCCACCCTACGGAGGAAGCTCATTTCAGCTGCTTGTATCCGGGATCTTTCGGTCATGACCCAAAGTTATTGTCCATAGGTGAGGGTAGGAACGTAGACTGACTAGTAAATCGAGAGCTTCGATTTTTCGGCTCAGCTCTTTCTTCACCACAACGGACCGGCACAACACCCCCATTACTGCGGCAGCCACACCGATCCTCCTGTCGATCTCCCGCTCCATTCTCCCCTCACTCGTGAACAAGACCCCGAGATACTTGAACTCCTCCACTTGACATCTGTTTCTTGAACTGCCACCTTAATGTGGTGGAGGGGTTTGAGTGCTTGAATGATCCTAGAGGCTATGTTGTCTGGGGCTTAAATGCCCCTGGCAGGGTCTACCATGGCAGACAGGTTCTGGGATACAGGTCAGACAGAGAGCGGTTCAGACGCTTTCATGAAGACCACTAGAACAAGGCACGTGACGTCGCCCGTTACGGCGGAGTTGGGGTCCCACCCTGGGGCAAGGCCTGGGGTCGGGACATGTTGGCAAGCGCCTGGTAGCCGGGTTACTCCTCGCGGGCCGGGCCAAGCCTGAATGAGAGACGCATCTCCCAGTGGGCCCACCACCTGCAGGGGGAACCATGAGGGACCGGTGCAAAGAGGATCGGGCAGCGGACGAAGGAGGAGACCTCGACGACCCGATCTCCGGATGCTTAATTGAATCTGTGCCACAAGTGCATTTTAATTAGAGATGCACTGATTGAAGTTTTCTTGGTTGATTTATATTTTATCTCTGAGCTGCAACAGAGGGTTCCTGTTTTATTCACCCAGTAAATACTTCTACACCAAAGATGTACAATTATCAGCCCAAATTAGCTGCCTTACTATAGTTCACCCACACCAGGAACGTTTTTGTGTGTTTTTGGCTTAGCCTAGGGACGTTGAACTCAATCCCAGAAGGGTCTAAAACCTGCAACATAGCCTACATCATGAGTCAAATGGGATAAATGTTTATTCATACAATGAAAATAGTCCTGTTTTAATTGGAAATTTAAAGTGATATACCAGTGCACCATTGATAATAATTATACGAAATCATCTCGTGTGACGGATATAGTTCACAAGTTGGATGTGGGCTGCAGGCCTTCAGCTTAACACTTTTGGTCTAGCAGGTGAAGCTGAAAATTACTCGAGCCCTGTTACATCCTGACCTGTTTGTGGCACTAGTTTATTCACAGTGATCAGACGGAAAAGGGGGCAGACATGCAGCAAAGTCCTAAGGTTGGGAGTTGAACTAGAGACCGCTGTGTTAAGGACCTAATAGCCTCTGTATATGGAACGCCTGTACCTTTATGTTTTTTCTGACAGTACAATCTCGAAGTATTTTTGTTTTGTTTTGTCCAGGTTTTTTTAAGGCGGTGATTAGACATGAGGGTGTGGCCGGACACATACAAATACAGTAAAATGGTGGTAAGGTGTGTGGTAGGAGTGACAGATGCATTAAAGTTGGGAGTAGGATTACATCTGGGATTAGCTCTGAGTCCTTTCTTGTTTGCATAGATAATGGACAAGCTGACAGGAGTTCAGACAGGTGTCCTTATAGATTATAATGTTTGCAGATGACTTTGTGATCTGTACTGAGAGCTGGCGGAAGAGAGCTTGGAAAGTGGAGGTATCTTCTGGAGAGATGAAGAATAAAAGTCAGAAGTGAGACAGAATTATGAATGTTTCTTTGTGAAGCTGCAAGGAGTAGAAGTACTGAAATTGGATGAGTTGAAGTATGTGGGTTGTACCATGTAAAACAAGTACAGCATGAGAGACATGGGAGTGCAGGTAGGGTGGAGTGGATGGAGATCAGTGTCAAGGGTTATTTGTGACAGAAAGGTGGATGCAAGAGTGATATAGAAAGTTTTAAAGATGCTGATGAAAGACCTGCTGTTTCCGTTTGACATCATTCCATCCCAAACATTCAATTCAGTTAAATTCAAAAACAGAAAATAAAGGAAATAGGCATTAGACTTACAATGCACAGTTCCTATATTTTAAATAGCAATCATCTCCATTATTCCAAGCACATCTTCAGGTGTGCAGCAGTATTTAGGTCGATTTAATGTGTAACAATTTCAGTCTGGATGTAGGTTATTACTGCAGTCAGGATGGTACAGTGACTGTTTTACTGTGCATATTATCTGTTTTTTTGGCATTTTGAAACATGAAAAGAATCGCTTGTGGACAAGATTGGCGTACAGTTCGTTCATTTTGTAAAGGTTTGCATTGTATAAGAGTTCTCAAATATAAATGTAAAAGCAAAGTTTTTAATTTGAAGTGTGACAGTCAGTTAAATCAGTGTTGTATGGTTTACATGAGTGGAAGATGTGTGTGTAAGTGTTGTAATGTGCAGGCAAAAGGCAGCTACATACCTGTGGAGGAGAGTAGAGACAAGTTAGAGTTTAAAAACCTAAGGGCCTTCCTCAGGTGTCACATAGTAGTAATTAGTTTTGTATATGAAGGGTAAATGCCCCATCTATCCATGAGGGACCTAAAGGTTGTAATGACTTATATCAACTTGAATAACTAACCACGTAGGGATGAGCGGCAGTTCTTGTGCCAGTCGGATGGGTCGAAGAACGGAGTGTGCCTCCAGAATCTTGAACTCTTAAATTAAAGTTTTCTTTTTATATCATAAAATTGCATATATCATTTCTAAACTGAGAGGAAAAAACTATCTCTGAAAGCTAGATAGATGGGCAGGTTAGCAGCCTTCCATTGCAAATATATGGCACCCCTGGCCAGGAGAGAACTAAACTACAGTTGTTGATGCTTTACATAAAAAATACATATATGTTCCTCATGTGCTGTACTAAAGATTGTCACATCAAATATCAGGGAGCCAAAAAAGCCCCTCCAGAGATTTGCTGTTTCAGTTCATGGTCACAAAGTATGGATTATAAAGGCGTCATCATCTTCACTGTCCCACTCGTTACTGTGAACTCCTCAGGTAGATCCTGAACTACCTTAAACTGTTATAACGACTGGCAGACACAGAGTGGTGCTGAGTTCACCAAAGTAAGAACTGAATCTAAAATATCAAAATCCTACTTAGAATCACCTGTTAAAGGAATCCTTGTCTAATGGGTTTTTATTGAATAATTTTCCTCATTACTGCTGCTGAATTGGTTTGATCCTGAGCTGCTGGTGGAAAATGAAGGATTTTAGGTACTCAAATGACTATGGTTGATGAGGCAAACATCAAAAATCTTGGGTTTAAAACTGTATAGTGGAACAACGTCCAAGCAGATGTGGAAAAACTGTGTTTTCTGTGTTGGATTGACAAGGTTGGCTTCTTAAACCTGGTTCACACGGCAGGATTTTCAAATTGTCGGTTGATTTTCCAAACCTGAGAGACCCCACACGTAACGATAAAAAATCGTAGGTGTAACAGGTTCAGTCCTACAGTGTGTGATGTCCAGCCACACAGCAAACAACACACCACACACAAACAGGTTCCACTCACAAATTTCAGATTTCAGACAGGAAGTCTCATTAACCTCCTCCAGATCAAACACGAGTTCAGAGTAATTCCCTTCTGTGTTTCTGTCACCCCGTTTTCTGGTTGGCTATTCGTCCCATTTAACCGGCTGCATGCTTGTTTGTCCTCAGGGAACACCCCACATGGTAGGGTATTGAGCCAAGACAACCCAACATGTTGGATATCCCTGATTTGAGGTCCTTCCGAGCAGAATAGCTCACTCTTAACACACCACACACAGCAGGAATATCTTATAAGATTATCTTAAGAGTCAACCCAGTGATCGGGGCAAAATTCCTGCTGTGTGAACCAGGCCTTACATTTTACTACTGGAGGTGGAGCCCAGTTATCCCACTGGAGCTGTCCGTGGTGCTGCCCTGGTGTTTGTACTAGTTCTTACTTTCAACAAAGCATTTGTGCCATCTTGTGGTTTAGCTGTATCAGGAGGTTTATCGATGGCGGATGCCAGGGATGTTTTGCGAAGGGCTGTTTCTATCAATGCGTAAAAGCTTGACAGAACAAGACTAAAGGTAAACGTGTCCTTAGGAACACTGCCTATTGTTGTTGGCTATGAGTCATCATAGATCAATATTCTTTCTGTTTTTATAAATGATTTAAACAAATTCAGACTTACTAAAAACTCCTAAAACTTCAATCATTTTCAAGACTGTAACCTTTTGGATGCCAGTTTATTTATGGTTTTATTTATGGTTGCTTTGTGATGGTCCAATACGATAAAATACATTAAAGTTTATGGTTGTGATGTCATAAAGTGTGTTCAAGTGGAGTGAATGCTTTTAGAAGGCACTACAGCTACAGAATCGGTTTTTCCAATCTGATTGAATGCACCACATTAGTGTAGCATTCACTTGTCAAATATCATGCCATTACCCCATTATCCCTGCTATGTGTCACTTCTGGCACAACGAGCCACTCAAATAAGATCAGTGTTGACGTTTGCTGACCAGCAGCCAGGAATGAACGAAGCGACTTCCATTTGTTCCATTTGTTGTGAGTCGGTTTCAGAACAAAACATTGCTCCGTCTGGGTGGGCAGCTGGTTGATAGGCACGGCTGCAGCCTCTGCACAAGAGTCTCTTACCTAACAAAAGGACATTTTTACCCTATAGTTTACGAAATAACAGGAGGAATGAAAGTGAACAAGTAGGTTTTACATCCCCATTATGAGAATTTTGTTGTCAGAGATCAACAGTTTGCAATAACAGTGAAACTATGACCTAGTTTCAGCGGTGTGTTTTCAGCCAAACTGTCATTCAAACTGTTATTTATTGTCTATTATCTTCCTCTCTAGAACCAGCTTGTTTCTCCTTCTAGTTGAATTCTAGAGTTACAATCAGAACCACAAGAAATCAACAACGAGAAAAAGCACAGAAATAATTTATTTTGTCAAGTTGGGACCAACTAAATGTTTCTGATCTCGAATGGTTTGTTGAAGTCCTGTTGGGCTTAAAGTGGAGCCATTTTTATCAATTTCTCATGAAATATTCTCCCATCTGTTTTATTTTCCCTGGGAGTTGAAGGCGTAAATCATCATAGATCAGCTATCACCCATACATCTGTCTGCACTGCAGCAGCAATTTGTTCCACAGTGAGTATTCATGCATTGATTAGGGTTTCAAAGCTTTGTCTCTTGGTCTTGCAACGTGTTGGTCCTCTTTTTAAAACTGCAATTCACTGTTAGCAGAGTTAACAGGTTTATTGTGGGGCTCTTTATATCTATATTATATTTAACGTCCTTCAGTTTTGTTTTTTTTAACCGTGTCCTGTCTGGCAGAGTAGCTCAGAATTGTTGTCTGAGTGCCAAGAAAAAGCCCAACAGATTTACTTTCACAAGTGGAGCATTACAGCTAACGCTTTATAGCTCTGCTTGATATTCATAAAAAGAAACTTTATTAGAAACTGCTTTGGGATTATTTCAATTGTTACGGACACGGAGAAAGAAATGAAAAGGATTTAAATAAGAAGCATGAAAGAGAGAAAGGGGGGCAAAAAGGAAAAGGGGAGAGAAGGAGAATAGAATGGAGGAAAGAAAGAAGGATGAAGAGAATAAAAGATAAAACCCTGCTTGCTTCTACACGCAAACGTTCATATTACACTTTTTTACCAAAAAGTCCGGGCCTATGAATGCAAGGGGGATTTTGTGGAAATGCGGCCATATAAACATTTTTGTATCTTAAAAACCCCGAATCTAAAAAACCTGTGGGGCTGAGTGGAGCGCGCTTGTGTTACAAGGTTTCTCCCTAAAAATTGCAAAAGGAGTGTGAGACCCAGACCCGCCCCCCAGGGCCTGGGGCAGTACGGGGATCCCAGCCACAGACTCCAAAGGCCCCCAGCCAGGAAACCCCGAGAATCACTGCCGGGGCTACCACAACCCCCCCCAAGAGGGGCGGGAGAATCCCAGGGGGCCCCCCCAGCACCACAGTGCGAAGCCCCGGGAGCTGCGCGACGACCCCCCAGGCCCCGCCGGCGCCGTCAACCCGGAGATCCACCCTGGCCCAAGATCCGGGGCCCCCGGGAATATCCCCCCCCAAACAGAGGGCCCCACCGAGCCCAGGGGTCCAGGCCCCCCGGGAAGCAGCCACCGGGGGTGGAGCCGGGCCACACCAAAACCCTAGCCCCGGGATCCGAGAAACCCCAAAAAACACCCCGGGCAAGATACAAACCCCCGGGAGGGGATTTTTCGGGGAGGAAATAGGCCCCAATTTGCTGGGGGCCCAAAATGATCCAGGGGGGACAACCCAAGACCCAACTGACACAAAAAACAGGCACACACAATCACAATCACACATTCCCACCCTCATGCGTACACATAAAAACACACCCACGCATCCAACGTAAAGACAAACAACAATGGACGTCGTTAACGTCCCTCAGTTCAATTCAGTTGAGTTTATACATATAGTGTCAATTCACATCAAATGTCTTAATGCCCACTCCATGTTTTTTTTCTTTGTGGGCGAGAGGCTAGAGTTCATGGAGAGTGTAGCTCTAGTCTTGAATTTATTTAATCTCAATATGAAGCATTAAAAATTCTTACAGAAGTCCTGATTTGCCATACTGAGGTTTTTTATTACTGTTGTGTGTTTATGCACACTTGAGAGTAGATTTAAGTTATTGTGGAACCTGGTGGGGAAAGAAAGATGATATTTTTTATGCCCCTAAAATTTGACAGAGAAAAGGGGTTTTTTTTTTTAGATTATGCCTACAAGCCCTCTTTTTTGGCTGGGCCCACTGCTGGTTTTTTTCTAAAAGATTAGTGAGTGAGAGGAGTGAGGAGAGGAGTGAGGAGAGGAGCCCTAGTGAATCCACTAGAGGGAGGCGGGGTTAAGCGTATTCTTTCACTTCCTTTTTTTCACTTTTGGTGGATTTTTTTTGGTTTGTAAAGGCTCTCCTTTTGATTTTATTTCCCCTCTACTGGGGAATATTTTCTTACTTTTTATAATCCAAAGCAGGGTTAAAACACATACTTTCTTTTTTCGGTTTTTTAACGTTTGGACTCTCCTTTTTCTACAGGGTTTTTTTTCTAGTAGTGGAAAGGGGTCGCTACTTAGCTTTTAGCTTTAGCCCCCAAAAGGGCTACCCTTTTCGGGCTTTTTCTCTCTCTGGTCTCCTTTTTTCCCCTGCTCTCTGTTCGGGTGTTCATTTTACCCCCTCTGCCTATTTTAAATTTAAAATGGTACTTGTAATAAATTTTGCTTTTTTGTGTTTTGGGAGGCGAGGGTGTGGATTTGGAGGCCCGGCTCCCGCTCTGTTAAAAAACCAGCAATACCCCGAGGCCCCTTAGCCACACGGGCCCACGAGGTCAGCTCCCCGTAGCAGTCCCCCCCCCGGAAAGGAGCCCCGCGCACCACGGTCTCGGGCCCGGCTGGGGGGACGGTACGAAAGGAAAAGTTTTAGTCCTAGATCTCAGCCCAAGTCCCCCCAAACCCCGTCTTGTTTTTTTTCTAAAGATTTTTCCCCGGGGCTCAGGGGACACCCCCGCTAAAGAAGAAAATTTTCATGTATTGTCAGCTCCTTTAGTCAAAAACCTTTGGCACTAGAGACACCATCGACCATAGCCCAAATGTCGGGGCCAGGGTCCAAAAAACGGGCCGACCTCAAATTTAAATTACCCTGAAACTGCGGGGTTAAGGATAACCCGGTAAATACAGAAATTTTTTGTTTTTTTAAACGCGGGCCCGGTTAATTTGACCCCCCCGGTTACTTAAATCAGGGGTCCCAAAAGTTAGTGTTGCTTCGGTGTTTTAAATTTTTGCCAAAAATGTCGGCTCCGTAATTTTCTCGGGCCCCAACTCCCGTCTGACCAGGGGGGCCCGACAGGGTTTAGCCCGCAGCTGTCATTCACCGCTGGCTGTTTTGGGTGGTGCCCCAGAAAACGTTTGTGGGCCCTCATTGTAATTGGCGATTTTTTTGGGAAAACCGGGTCTAAATCTGGAGAGACGGCATCCATTCCCACTTTGGGGGAGGCGCTTTTTCTTTCTAGGAATCTGGCCAAAATTTTTTAGTTTCCTTTTCCAAAACCCTTTTCTGCTAGAAATGAAGCCACCCCCTTGGGCCTGACTCCGTGTCTGCCTGTAACACCTTTCTGGGAGGTTTACTCATCCAAACTTCCTGTGGGAACCAACTTAAAACTCACCCCCCCTCCGGGTGATTTCCACATTTTGCCCTTTTCCCTTTTTAGTGTTTAACCCCTTTCCTTTTCTCCTATACAAAAGCTAATGCCTTTAGGCTTTTTACTGTCCCCCAACCCCTAAAGTCTCTCTTCAGACTTAAACCTTGGGAAAATGGCACAGAGTTTTTTATTTTTCTTTCTTTTTTGGTGAAACGACCCAAAGGGGGCTACATCCTTCATTTACTTTTTCCCTTCCCCCTAGAAGTACTCCTGGATCAAACGCTTCTTTGGTTTTTCTTTGTGTTTTCGCTTTTGTTTTCTTAACCCCCATTTTGGTCTGTTTTGGCAGAATTTGGGCCTGGGGTTTTTTTTCTGGAGGCCCTGGTATTTCTTTTCTTGGGGTTTTTTTTCCTGTTTTAAAAAGGGGAGTTTTTCCTCTCCACTGGCCCTTACATGGGTGCTCAGTAAAGGGGGGATTGCCTTTCAAAATCAACGCCAAATGACTGTCCCTGTCCCCACAAAGCTCATCCAGGAGGGTTTAATGCTGCAAATCAAATTTTACTGGAATGGGAATCTGCTGGTTGGGTTTTCCCTTTGATAAAAACCCTTTTTTTCCAATTTGAAAAAAAAATAACAGAATCCCCGACTTTGGGGGGGCTTTTTTCAATGAAATTAAAATTTAAATGGGGAAGTATGTCCTGACTTTTGTGAAAATGCCTTGAAAAGGACCAAATGTTTTGTGGATTTGGGGCTTTTAAATAAAATGGGAAATAAATTTAATTTATTTTAAAAATCCCAAAAACAAAGATTTTTTAGAAGCCAAGTTAAATTTCCCAAAAACGCTGACAGATCACCTTTTTTTTCGGTGTAAATTTTCGACAAGCTGGTTTTTTGTTGTGCTTGCCACAGCACTGAGGCCATAAAGCCCCTTAGACTCTAGGAATCGTTCTTCCCGGGTAATGCTTTTTTGGCTTTTTTCCCCCGAGGCCATGACAAACAAAGGTTTTCCCCCCCCCCCAGCCAGACCAAACCGCAAAAGGCCCAAACTTCAGAAATTTGTTTCCCAACTGCAACCTCCCAATCCCCCCCAGGATTTCACTTCATCACTCGATCACAAGTCAGCTACCTTGTTAGCTCGCTGAACTGGACATTCTGGATATTTCCTTTAATTGAAGGCAGCTGTTAAATCTAACAACAGGGACTGGTTGCTGTTTGAGATCCACACGTCTTTCTTTTGGCAGATGCTTGTTTGATTTTTCAACCTTGATTACTAACTGTTTTAAATACACCCTGAATGGCAGAGTGGATACATAATATACCCAAACTTTCCTGTTAACTGTGGGAAATTCCTGGGTCAGAACATTTTAAACCATCAAACCTAGTTTCCAAGCAGCCAGACTTCCTTATAATATCTCAGAGGCTTTGATTAATTGTTCTGCAGGCTTTCTGGGTGTCTTTCATAGATTTCTTCGGGAACAGATAATGTCTGTATTACAGATGCCTAAAGATCCTTTCTTTGATAAGTTGTCTGTAGTTTCAATTTAGCGAAGCTTTATTCCCTTGCATTTAGTGGCATTTTTTATGCTTGAATGCTTGCTTTAGTTTTTATGACCTGAAATCCCAAAGAATACTTTAGACAATCTTTAGGAGTTGAAGAGGGTCTGGGTCCATGGAAGGTCTTCTGAAAGAGTTTGGTATTGTGACAGAAAAACAGTTATCATGAAGCCTTTAGGTTTACAATATAAGAAGGTGCAGTAGTTTTTTGTTTTTTTTTTCATGGTACTCATGACGTCTTCTCTTTAATCTGGTGCCTTTTCTCTTTCCTCTCAGATGTTAGGTATTCTTGAACTCTACAGTAATGCTATCGGGTCGGTTCTGCCAAATTTTTCTCTGATCATAGAAGATTTTAACAACTTTATGTTCACAAAACCTCAGTGCTGGTATGCAAATTTCCGACAGTGTGAACAATTATTAGGATTAGAAATTGTTTCCGCTGCACTGCACAGTGGCGCAGTTGGTAGCACTGTTGCCTTGCAGCAAGAAGGTCCTGGGTTCCACACCCGGCTGGGGGTTTTTTGGCATGGAGATGCATGTTCTCTCCGTGGGTTCTCACCGGGTACTCTGGCTTCCAAAACATGACTGTTAGGTTAATTGGTCTCTCTAAATTGCCCTTAGGTGTGAATGAGTGTGTGCATGGTTGCTTGTCCTGTATGTCTCTGTGTTGCCCTTTGATGTACTGGCGCCCTGTCCAGGGTGTACCCCGCCTCTCACCCGTAGACTGCTGGAGATAGGCACCAGCTCCCCTGCGACCCACTATGGGAGAAACGGGTGTGCAAAATGGAGAAATTATTCCCATTCAGTTCTTCAGATGCACATTGTATTGTTTGCACTGGTCAGTCTCTAACACCAACATCATCACAGCCACATTTTATCTGAGGTCTATGAAGAGATTTAAAAGCTGTGGAGGTGCTCACATCACGTGAGCACATCTTCCCAGCCTCACTGTCTCATTAACAGCCGAGACCTAACCAGAAGACTGCGTTCATGCTTAAAAGAAATGAGCACCAAGGTGTTGTAGCACACACACTATAAACTGAAGCCACTGGTGGTAAAGTTAGTTACTCTGGTTGTCTGGACTCCCTTCATAGTTTTGCTAAAACAGGGTAATATACGTTGCATATGTTTAATTACAGCTTGTTGCTTTGCTAATGAACACAATTCTTCCTTGAGATTTATTCAGCCCAGCTGTAATATTATAAAGTTAAGAATTTTTCCAGGTTATTCGTGCTAATCAATTCCTACCCTGGTTATGTTAACCTCATTGCATCACTCAAAATTAAGCAGACTGTCGTGTTAACCTCCAACATGCCTGTGAATGTGTGTTATGTGTTGTCTTTACCTTTTCATGCTACGCGTTCCGTTTCTTTCCTGGACATGTGCAGAGCAGAGATAGGGAATTTATTGGACAGATGTTGAATATCAAGCTGCAAGAGAGGAGAGGAAGAGGAAGACCACAGAGAAGGTTCATGGATGGAATACCGATGGCTGGTGTGATAGAGGAGGATGACCTGCTGTGGAGCCGCCTAAAGGGAGACAGGGAAATACGATGTTTGTACGAATAGCACAACCTACAAGTTTACCTATATGTAATGACCTATTAATGTATGTAGTGGTGGAAGGAGCCAGGCCACCGTGTAAATATGGCCTTTGCTGGTCTGCTAGAAGCTCTTGGTGACAAAATCTGTCAATCCAATGCCTCCGTATTAATTATCCCCTATATACCTCCATCCTGCCTCAGTGGTCCCTCTGCATGCTCTGAGCTGATCAATGTGTGCATAGCTCCGTCGATGCATAGCAGCGACAATGAGGCCCCAGAGGATATCATTGAATTGACAGATTAATCAGTTTAACCTAGTGAATCAAGGCTGTGCTCAGGGCAGCAGGGCACATGAATTTCTGTTTCCACTGTTTTCTGTGAAAATATGTCAGATTGCTGCATTTTCCTGTCAGGCCTCGGTAAAGATGGCGACATATTGTGTATGTAGGTGAACGTAGAAAAGCAGCATCTGTAGGATGATGGGATGTAAATACTAGTGTGTCGACGCTGAAGTGCGCAGAAATGATCTGACCATTGCTCCTCTTTGTCACCTCGGTGGTTCCTCTCAGGGCTGAAGGATGTTTACCTCCGTGAAGGCCTTTGAGGGGCAGCATTACTCCATCCTGAAGAGGCAGTGCTTGCAGAGTGGCCTCCTGTTTGAAGACCCCCGGTTCCCCGCCACTGATGATTCGCTCTTTTACCAGGGCAACAGGATCGGACGTGTTGTCTGGAAGAGGCCTCGGGTAAGTTGGTTTGTGGTCTTAAGGAGTTTCATTTTTATCTGTTTCTCTCCATCTGTCCTCATCTGTTTGTACAGCTCCCCCGTCCCCCATCCCGTCCCGTCCCTCCAATTACCAATAAAACTACCAGGGGAACACTGACATTTCTCCATGTTCTCCCCCTATTTCTGCTCCCTTGGACAATGGTGGGGGAAACACTGATATATCTAAGATTACTGTCCAAGTGTTTTCCATCGCAACCTAACCTTAATGAGTGCAAATGCTTCAGATCTATAGGTTTTACTTGCAGAAATTGTTTTTGTGTTCGTTTGGAGACAGCCCCAACAGACATGCACAGGTCATCTCTGTTGATCCGGTCTCTGGTTCGGGAGTGGCTTAATGCAAGCAATGAGACAGTTGTAGTCCATGTCCAGGATGCATCTGTGTGTAGGGGCTCCTGAAGCTCTGACTCCAGCTGCATTCCACACCTTTTGAATCTCCCCCAAATTGTTGAATTGGCTTTGTTTCACAATCTTCTCAAAGCTGTGGCTATCACTTTTTCCTTCCACTAAACGTTCCATCAGTATTCTTGGCTAAAACACTTTGAACAGCCATCTTATGGCCATCTACCAGTTTCTTGACATCAGTCTAAAGAATGTTTGTCTCTTTTCACTTTTAGCTGTGAAATGATTGAGGGCTTTCTTGCATTTTGAGCCCTCACAGCACCTTAGTGAGATCATGATCTAGGCTTTAACTCGACTTTAGACTTGACTTGGACTTGTCCCTCGAATACGTGGGATTTGGACTTGAAAGAATGGCTTGTTAACATCTCTGACTTGACATTTCTGATTGTAAACACATGTACTGTTATATTAACAGTAGCTAGAACCCACTGTAGACTGTTATAAAATGTTGAGGTTTTCGAGACTTCTTTTAGCATCTTCCAGTCTGCTCCCCGAGTAAACCTGCTCACATTGGAAGTTGTTTTGAATGCCCTCCACTATTTTCCATAAAAATAAAAAGGCTCATTTCAAATAATTTATTTCGTTAGTTTAAATGATCTGTATTGGTGAAATTGATATTAAATATGTTAATATTCTGTATGTTGGAAAAACAAACAGGTAGGCTGTCCTAATTTCCTCTCACAACCGTATATGTAGGTTTGCTTCTGATGCATCTTCAACTGGTTGGCTTGCAGGCTTCTGAGGAAAGCAGACAAGAATTGTTTTCCTGATTACTTGGGTAAAATAATGAAATCTCAGCTATTTAGCAAGAAATGCTGATCCCAATTGCAGAATAGTTCTTCACCTGAGTAATAAAAGTCATATTTGTACGCATACAGAGCAGAACCACAAGAAAGAAATTTCATGTTTCTTCTTCCTCAAACATGTCATAATCTGACTTACATAACCAGTTTATTTATTACAGGCTCTAACATCTATTTTAACTTGAGATATGCTGCAATAATGGTTACTTACAGGAAGTTAGCAAGTACTGACAGTGCTTTACATGCATTTGAGTTACGTGGATCCAGTTGTTTTGGCTGTTGTCTTTTCTGCAGATCATAAATGTTTCTTGGTCTGTTCTTGTGATTGTAAATGTAAAAGTCCTTTTATTTTAAGACAATGGCTGCAAAGTATTCTATCTCTGTTGGGTAAACTACTCCATGTTGAAAAGGACTCTCTTATGATGCACTCTGTTTTTAAAAAGATTTTTTTCTTGTCTTGTGAATATACAAAGATGTTTTCACTGCTATCAAACACCTTCAGTTTAAATTTGCACCACGTGCAGCAGTATTTACAATGATTTTTATAAAAAAGAATTGTAATGCATTGATGCATGTCTGAGTCGCAAGATGATGAAACTGACATTACAGAAAGAAGAGGTATGGAAGAGATATGCAACCTGCAATAAACACTGAGGAGTATTTGTGCCTTTTAAAAGCATCAACATGAGTCAGCTATCAGTACTTAAGGTCCCTGCAGGATTGGAGATTAATAACCTTACAGTATGACTAATAATTTTTAATTCCCCGCTAACTTCAGCAGTAATCAGTAAATGCTCGACTGCACGTCTCCCTGTACAAGCCTGTGATGTATTGGAGCTGTGGATTATATTAGATGCAGGGCCTCAGGACTCGGCAAGCCGAGTCCCCTGCCGCTGTTATCCTCCTCGCACAGCAGTCTGTGGTTCTGGATGGTGTAACCTCCTTCTGCCAACGTGCATCGCCATGGAAACTGGGTCACACAGATTACATGTTTTGGTCTGTGCTGATGTCAGTCATGCAGACGTAAAACTGGAAGAAGGGAGAGTGAGCAGGAGGAGCATCCTTTTCATTTTACCCGGGAGATGATTTTTGTTGTCACTTACTCTTTTTTTTTTTTGTGTCTGGAAGCAAGAAGCCCTGAACTGGACAATTTATTGTTGGATCTTTATTGAAACAAGTTGATGTGGCGGTCCAGAGTTTACGATTTTACATAAAAATCAACATTAACGGGGCACGGCGGTTGCACAGGAGTTAAGTGCGCAACGCATGTACAGAGGCCTTAGACCTCAGCGTGGCTGTCAGGAGTTCGAGTCCCGGCTCGTTGACTTTTGCCGCATATCTTTTCTCTCCATCCCATTTCCTGTCAGCTCACTTTAGTTAATTAAAAATAAAGCCCATTAGTGTCTAAAAAAATAACATTCACTGTTTTTCAGAGGATAAAAACAGCCTACATTATTTTCTCAAAGTATGAGTTGATGATTATTTTCACGTTACATAACATTCTTGGGAAAATATTGATTCATTACTCACAAAGTGCTTTATTTTAAGCACGTACTTCTCTGAATTTTGATGATTATGGCTTCCATCTAATGAAAACACACAATTCAGTTTCTCAGAAAAAATCACAGATGAAAAGTAAAAAGGGCTTTTTCATAAAGAAATATGATGATGTGGTCCACTCACTCATGGAGAAAACTGATGACTTGACAGTTTTCCAGCAGACAATCATGACACCCTCCTCAAGGATGGAAAGCAACAAAAGGTCTGTGCTTAAGAGGCTGGCGCTTCAGAGTCATGTATCCAAGCATATCAGGGGAAAATTGAGTTGAAGGAAAAACTGTGGACCAGTAGGATCCCATAAAATATTGTGCATGCATGCATGCATGGTTTCTGTTAATTAATTTATTACAGGTTTGCCTCCCTTGATCTTTTAATTATTTTCGGAGACTCACCGGGTTCTCTTGTTTTTTGAGTCTCTGTGTTTGAAGAGTTCAGATTGAATGATAAACAGCCACAGTATTGAAGCCTGAACGTAATATTAGCAACATAAAAATTGTTTGTTGTAGGAGTTGGCAATCGGTATATTATAGCTTTGCTAATTTCAAAACGTCATAACTGTCCTGCAAAGAATTTAATTTTAATCGAACATTTATGTACATAAATGTAAATTATTTTCCAATGATTTTACTGAATTCGTTTTGTTTGTTTTGCCAATATTTTAACGATATACAACAGGTGTGCGTGCGGTTTAGTACACACAAACCTTTTGGAGATCAGTCCCATAGTGTTTAGTGCATTGTTTCCGCCCTACTTAACTGTTTGGCACGTAAGCAATGGTACCACAAGGAAGGAATCGCCTTTCACACTTCCTTTCAGATCTATCTTTAGACGTATATCGATCTTTCTGTGTATCTGTCAGGTGACTGGTTAATAGGTACAGATGTATCATAAGAGTTTGTGTATTTAAGTCACCTAAACATGGGAAAATGGTTTGTCAAAGTGGGCTCTAGGAAGCTATTTTCTATAGAATAACTGCTACCTCGAGGTCCGCCCTCTATGCTTTTGAAGAAAATGCTCATAAGAGTTTTAAACGCCTAATTCTTTTCAACTTCTTATAGCAACCAGGTGTGCTGCATTGCTAAATATTCATTGCTCCTGCTTGTGTTTAAGTTTTTATTTGCTAACTTACAGTGTTTCTGCTTTCATCTGGGTGAAGATCTTTATGCAAATGTGTTTCTTTTTGAAGGTTAAAACCATCTGAAAAGAGACACTAACCTTGACGGATTGTCTTGGTTTTCAGGAAGGATCATAACCCAATAACATACACGTCCTAGTCTAATTCCTAGACCCTGAAACAGCATTATAACCCTGTAAAATGTAATAATTTGTGTTCATTAACTCACCAATACCAAAGCAGTGAAAGCATTAACAAATCCTGAATTGTTCCTCTCTTCTTCCCACCAGGCACTAAAAGCTCATTCTCCATGCATTATATTATTCAGTAGGGAATGCATGATAATGAAGTTAGACATTAAACTACTTAAGGGAAGAGCTCCTATGAGGGACTCAAATGCTCAGAACCATCAAAATTTAATGAAGGTTTTGAGAAAAGCTTGTTTTAAATACTGCACACCCACCTCCAGACTTAGCCCAAAGTGGGTTTCCATTCAGGCTGGACCTTCAAGTCTGAGTTATGTGACTATTATGATTATTGATTAATTCATATTTATCAAAAATCATAATTAAAAATCATAATTCAGGAAAATAATTTCTTAACTAAAAATCATCACTTACAAATAGAAATCAGAGATGTCCTCTGGTGTTGTGGTTATGGGCTCAAAGTTCTTAATAATTACAATTAGTTATTCATCACTAATAATTGATAAATTATTAACCAAAACCACTAAATGTCACTGTTTATTCAACTGCTTCACCGAAGGTGAGGGAACTTCAACCTTGTTTTGACAGATAAATCACTCTTGCATGAAATAAACACAAATGCTTCTCTTAATCATATATATGAAGATTTATTGAAGCCAAATAATCCTGATATACCATTATTCTGGTCCAAAACCTTCACCTACCTAACAAGCACTATTCTACACAAAGGGGATAAAAATGACTACCTAAAAATAATAATAAAAGAAAAATATATGCGCATTGAGTGTCTATGAAGATCAAATCAGCAGTTTTATGGACAAAGTGTGCAATTTGGGTGACATGGAAAGAGAAGTCCTCCTGGTGTTCTCATGTCTCGATTGCAGCGATCAGCTGGTGAACGGTGGGGCCACACCCCTTTAGCCTCTAGCAGCTGATTGGCCCAAATCTCGAACAAAGAGTCATAAAACTCTGAGGCGGGAACTCAGTGGAAAAACTCCAGTAATAAAACTGGAACGAAGAGTGGTCAGGCGAGGCCCAGACTGCAGTTGCTTTGAATGAAAAACTTTTAAAAGTCCAACTTCTAACTCCTGGCTGATTTGGGATCAGCCAGACAAAACATGAACACACATGATTCAGCAGCGCTTGCACAGCAAATCAAAACACCTCAGCATAAAACACTTCAATCAGTATTGCATGCAACAAGTTATTACCTTGGATTAACTACTGGTGATTCTAGATCACCTTAACTCTGCTTCATCCTGCCCAGACCTCTAAATGCACCTATCCGATTTAATATAAAAAGAATGAAATTACTTTCACGTTGATTTCTTCTCTCCACCGGTTGAGGATGGGTCAGGTCTGAAGAAAACGAGGGGGAGGGGATCACGCTTCCGTGATCACCTCTAAAGAAAAACGGTAAACTTCTCATCCGTCCAGCAGGGGAAAATATGAAGAACCGTTTAGTCGACTGAATCAACAAGGAGGAAACTCATCTCCTTACAAATAAAACCTCTGTGGTTTTTCACCTGCGCCCGGGTGTCAGCGTGGTCTTCGATCGGTATATGAATCTTCTGATCTTCTTGTATCAGACAAATTTCCAGCTTTCAAGCTCTTCCGGGAATGGCTGTGTGGAGAAAAAGTTCGCCTGCAAGCTTTTGTCCCTCCAGATATGCGCCTCCGTTGCGTCGTCCCGTGAGACTCGCTGGAAATGGCCACTAAAGTTTATTTTCCACGGATTTTATAACCTCGGGTTACGTCAGATGTCTGTTGAGCTCACATGTCAAACAGTGCAACCAAAATTAATGACTCCAACAAAAGCATTAAGTTGGGTTTTTTAATAAAACATAGGATCAGTTCATCCTGCATGCCTTTAAAAAAATCACACTATAGTTTTTAGGCAGATTTCACACTCACTTTCAGTTTCCTTTTAAATCTTTAAAAAAATCTCCAAATTTATATAATCCTAATTCTTGATAGATGTTCGTTGAGTTGTTTTATTGAATCCGAAAACATGCAAGAAAAATTCTGTAAATAGTACCAGTTTTGTTTAGATCATTTACACAAAAAAAACACCTAACTAGGATGTACCAGTCCGCTTTTCTGTCCCTGATGCTGATCTGAGTCATTTAATAATAGGCCAAATACCCAGTCTGATACTTTGTTAAAGTTGTTAAAAACATAGTAATGCTTAAAAACCCGACACCTTAACAGTATAGTAAAATACCACTAGATTTTCTCAGTAGTAGACAAACTCCCTTCCCAGTGGCGTTCAGGATGTTGCAGTCTCTCTTATTCATGTGTCTTGACAGCTACAGATACTTTGTCCCAACGGGAGTTTCTGCAGGTCAGCCTCAATATGCTGCTTCAACATGGGTCAACAGGGTTAAGAAAACTGTAATGCTCTACAACATGTCATTTAAAATGATTATAATGTTGTCATTTGATTCTAATTTTATACAATGCTGTGAAAACTTTTTGGCCTGGTAACAGATTTCTTCTGTTTTTGTTTGTCACATTTCAGTGTTTCAGATCATCAGTGGTGATATCAGACAAATAAGCGAGTGAGTGAGTGAGCGAGTGAGCATTATGTGTAGAAAGAGGTGTGTTTGTGCTGAGTGGGTGTGTGTGAGTGTGTGTTTGACACCTGGAAGTGTACATTTGTAAGTGTGGCAAGAACTGGAGAAGGCCTGCAATCCACATCACCTAAGAGCAACAAAGGGCAGGTAGATCCGGCTCCAGAAGGCGGCAGCAGTCCCAGGCATCCAGACATAAAGCATCACCTCAGGTCAGCCGTGCACCCTGCACAGAAGTAGGTTGTCAGCAAAGCACAGGAGCAGCAGCCCACAGACCAGGGAGGCACAGACTGACACGCAGGGCACCGAGCCCCACCTGACCTTGCCACGCAGGCCAAGCCCGGGAACCTGCAAGCACACCTGCAAATCCACCTCTGTATATTCCAAAAAGAGAGAAACCAAATTAAGTTTTTTTTGGTGGCCTAGTCAAAGTCCTGACTCAAGTACAATTGCGGTGCTGTGGCATGACCTGATGCCTGCTTTTACAACCCGCCCAGCGCTTTTTGGTTTGCTTTTTGAACAGTTTTTTTACACAGTCAAAAACCCTCTGTAACACTGCCTGCCTGATGCTAAAGGTTCACGCTGTGGCAGTAGCGCTCACTTATTCTTTGACAGTTTTATAGCCATAAAAAAACAATAAGTCAATGTGGACTTAAATTTTAAGAGGGTAACAGGTTGTACCACTCAAAACTGTCCAGTGTGGCTGAACTAAAACAATTCCGCAAAGAAGAGTGGGCCAAAGCCATCCAGAGTCATTGCCAATTATCACAAATGTTTTATGGACTTTTAAGGTTGTTGCAGCCATCAGGTGGATCACCCAGTTATTAGATTTAGGGTGCAATTGCTTTTTCACATGAAGCCAGGTTAGTTTGGATAGCTTTTTCCTTCAATTAATAAAATAATTTGAAAGCAGATTTCTTTTTTGTTTAGTCAGGTTACCTTTGTCTGATATTAAATGTATTTGTTCTGATTTGAAGTCGGACACAATCAAAAACAAAAGAAATCTATGAGGGTGCAAAGACTTTCTCACAGCACTAAATGACTGGAAATATAAAGCAATAGTCTGCAGTAAACTCACACCTTGCCTTTGCTGACAGAAGTTACCACTTTGCTGAATTGTTAAGCTGAGGTTAGTATGTCTGCCCTGTTTTCATCTGACCTGTTGATAATTTGGTTCATTAACTATCTGCATATGGTTGTTGAAAAAGTTTTTTATCTCCTGCAGGAACGTATCACTTTCACAAGATTTCTGTCTGAACTGCACTAAACTCTTGCAGAGTGGGTCAGATGATCACAGTTTTATAGTGCAGAGTGAAAAAGTCTGGGATTCTAAGTGGGAAATCCAGATTTGATCAACCAAAAAATGTTTACCTACTGTATTACAATTCTGCAACCCATGGTCTAAAAGACAGTCGGTGATTGTTAACAACTGGTTCAGAGTGTAGCTGATGTATTCACAAACAGTGTCCTTCCAACCTCAAACACTTGGAGCTGATCGCAGTTTGTCAAAAATAGCACTGGAGACATGCAACCATGACAGCAGTTATAAGGAAGCTGTAATGACAGAATAGGCTTTTCCATTAATTGATAAGAAGAGGATAAATATCCTTTAACATTCGATATTCAGTTGGTTAGTGTCTTTTATGAACAACTTATTTTAATCATCATTTCCCCCTGGGCTCGGCTGATGAATGGCGCCAACAAGGCTTTGAAACTGGTTAGAAAGTCTTTAGAGGCAGGATGTTTGACGAGGCTGCGCTCAGCCACAGTATTCACATTACTTCAGTGTCTACAGGGCTGGGCACTGATCGATACCCCATTACTCTTCCAACTGCGCCAGACTGTGGACGGCAAGCCACCATAGGGAGCCCTCACTGCTCCTCAGTCTCTGAGAATCGATGCTGCTGCGTACAGGGAGAAGAAATGTGCCTTGATAACTTGACTCAGATGTACGAGCTGCTCGACTGGACAGCAGCCACACCTCACTTCTTTTACTCATGGCAGCTCCGAAGTAGAGGAGCTTTACTGAATGTAAAGTGAGATAATGGGGTCAGTAGAGACTTCAGGCCTTTAGGGAGCACTGCAATGGCCTCTGCTTCTGATTTAAAAGTTTGCTTTTGCAGCATTCAGCTTTGTAGAGTCAGCAAATGACTGACCTTGGTTGCGTCCTGTGTGAGTTTGGGAAAATGTTGTCCCGCCCTTTTGTGTGTATACACATGACATTACACATCGGTACAACTTCTCATATTCAGGGTCAAAGCTGCAAGGTGGGCTTAAGGCCCATCAACCAACATAAGATGTCTTAAAAATCCAGAATATTTCGATTTGTCTGTTGTCCTATATTTTCCAGGTGGTGTTTGTGTTGCAGTTGATTTCAAAAGAACAGGTGGATTGTTCCACGAAGTGAAAGACAGACTAATAAAGCATTTCATTACCTCTTTGCAAGCCTGTGAGAAGGTTGCTCTCCTTGCTGTGATCAGTACTCCAGAACATAGTTTTGTAGAATACAGGACAATAATGGGCTCTACTTGGCTAGTGGAAAGCTCCCAGTTAGCTCCCAGTGCCGCTGCAATGATGATGCAGAGTTCTTCTGTTAAAGTGCCTGCGACACGCTTTTCCCACAAATGCAGAAACTAAAATAAAACATCTTAATATTGAAGAAATGGAGCAGTAATTGACATGATCTCAGAATTAAGGACATGATAAAAGACAATTGTGGCACAAAATAAGCTTATTTCGATGCTAAATCAAGTCCAAAGTCGCCGCAAATGACGTCAAAGGGGGAGTCTCCGGTCATTCATTGGGTGAGCGTAAATGACAAATGGTTCAGGGAGAAGCAAAGTTGCGTTAAAAGCAGCGTTAATATGGTGAAACGGTGCATTTCTGGTGGTGGCAGCAATACTGCGACAGCAGCCGTTAGTCTGAAATGAAGAGGATCAGAGCTGGAAAACTGACGAGGGACAGATGGTGCTGGTCCCACCAAGCACAGCTAGTTGTGATCGGAGGACTATTCAGCAAACTGCTTCGAACAAGAAACCTCTGAATTCACAAGAGAAATGATGTCTGACAGATTTATTTAAATATATGTTTCTCTAAAGATTCTAATATAAAGTAAAAAAAAAATGACACCAGGTAGTGTCTTCAGATCTTCAATCATGTCTTCTGTCTGCTGCTGTTGCTCACTTTGTCTCTGATTGTTTCACTCAGGGTTGTATTTACTGTAACCCTGGATTTCTACTGTATCTGCTCCAGTCCGGTCCGGCTGCGAAGCCCGGATCAGCTCCAAGAACCATACGCAGATTGAGCAATAAAAGCCAGTGATAAATGCGGTAGAAAGTCCAAAACAACTCATTCTGTGGAAGTTTAACCAGTTAAACTTCTTCAGTTTTAGTTTTAGGCGTCCAGATATTTTCATGTGTTTTGTTCTACAATAGGTGGGTTAACTGAGTGCAAAGAAGCTATATTTGTTGCTTAGTTTGGTGCATTTAATGTTTAATGGTTCGGTTTACCTACCTTAGATAATATATATTGACAAGTAACTGATCTAATTAATCTAATTTAACATCTGCTAATATAGACGCGTGTGTGTGTGTGTGTGTGTGTGTGTGTGTGTTGTGTGTGTGTGTGTATATATATATATATATATATATTTTTTTTTTTTAATTTTTTGTTTTTATTTATTTATATATATTTATGTAAATATAAATCTACTGACCTCAGAGCATTCATTGTTTTGTGTAAGAAGCTGTCATTTCTATCCGTTAAAACATGTCTTTCTTTAAACAAGAGTGAAAAACTGTGTGAAATCTGAGCCCACTGGTGGCTCACTTCCTGTAGTAGCTAATCATCCCACACACTATCGCAGGAACCACAGGGAATCTGTTTGTGTGTGGTTCTGTGGGTTCTCCGTGTGTGGGGGTAGGTGTAAGAGTCCAGCAGCTTATTGAGTGCGTTTTCAGGGCTCTCAGTCTCAGCATATTGTGGCTGAGCAACGGACCTCGTCTCAGAAGCAGCAGGAAATGTGGTTTCACAAATATATAAAGCTGAGCTCCCACTCCTGTGTAAGAGGTGGTGAAATAGGACGGCGCAGGAGGACAGATGGTCTGTCTCTGGTTGATCAACTGGCCTCAATTATCTTTTATATGATTTTATATGGTTGCTGTTTTGGATCAAACACACATGTTGGCAACAAACCATTCTAAACGTCTCACTCCCACCCCTTCCTTGAGCAGAACAGTCTTTTATTTCTGTGAGATCTTTCTATGTTATGTTAATTAAAATCATTTGAGTCATCTTACTTCTTTCAAATTTTCTTTGCTATTTACAGATTTTATTAAAATCATAAATATTAGGCTTGGAAATCATGTATTTCAGTATTAATTTTAATATAAAATAATTCAGGTTACTACTGTGGCTTATTAAATACACCCTCACATCTGATTGGTTAAGCAGTTCAGCTGCAGACCAACTGTTTTGTCTGAATCAGTGTTTGCCCCGCCCTCTGAGGCTCAAAGATAAAATAATATAAAAATATGCTGCCAAACAGAAATATGAAATAATACAATTATAAAATAAATTATTCAATATATTTGCTTTAACCTCATAATAAAAACACATTTTAGTTAATTATTCTTTAAATTTAGTTATTTAATTTGGTATTTCTTTATTATTAGCAAATGCATGCATTTATGTATTTAATGTATGTCTTTCCAGATTTGTTTATATTACCAAATATGTTAATAATTATCCAACAGCTTATTGATGTATTGAATTGTGCCACTTTGGGACATCTGTATTAATCAGCTAATGTTTGTACATATTTGAACATTTTTTACTGATTTGTGATAAAATGAATCCAGAAATAGTTTGAGAACTTTCAGGGTTGACTTGTTAGAGGAGCACTTTCCATGAGTAGATTGAGCTGTTCATTTACTGCTGTCTGTCCGTGTTTAGGAGCTTTGTGAGGACCCTCACCTGTTTGTAGATGGCATCAGTGCACATGATCTGCACCAGGGACAGCTGGGAAACTGCTGGTTTGTTGCGGCTTGTTCCAGCCTGGCATCCAGAGAGTCTCTGTGGCAAAAAGTAAGTGTCTCTGCATCTGGACTGCAGGTTTTTACTGTTTTCTCCTCGTGTTTGTGTGCAAGTTTGCAGTGTTTTGTGTGTCTAAAAATGATGTGCTGAAAAATGAATGCAAAGAATTTCTTAATGCTTTGCTGCCAGGAGCGTGACACTCTATCCTTTAAAGTGGTCTCTATCAACAGTTTTTCAGTGTTTACTGAAAACATTTCAAAGTTCTTCTTCTTTGGACTTTTTTGTCCTGCTTAAACCTGTTTTTCTGTCCAGTTCTTGTGCTTGACTATGACCGCATGTTTTACTGTGGGACTTTCCAAATGAGCAAACCCAACAAGTGAAGGACAAAAAAAGGGTCTGGTCCAAATAAAAACTTCCTGCAGCAGATGAACAGTAGACCTGAAAGATGTATCTTTGAAAAACATCAGATAAAGACCAGACAAATTACCTGAAAGATGAATCATCCAAAAATTCAGCTTCTTGTTGGAGCTAAAATCCTATTTTCTGTCTGTTAAACTGTTTGTTTTGGTATATTTCATAACACACCGTGCTTTTGTTAAGCTGCTGGTGATAAAATGTTTATAATGAGTTCTTTGCTAAATTGTAATCTGTCGACACAACACCGAATCATCCCTTGAATTTAGAAGCTCTTTTATACCTGATTGATTGATGGAGTAAACAAACTCAATTTCTCAGTGAATGGCCAGGTACTGGAGTAAAACTGAGGGTAAAATCTGCCAAAGTCCATCAAAAAGCCTGAAGAATTGTTCATCACCATTTCCAAAGGTTATCAGAAAGTCTGGCTGCTTGGATGCAAAGTATATAAAAAATAACAAGATATAATCTCTTTCTTTTAGTGACAAAAACATTGATGAAAAACATTTCTTAGGATCTACAATACATGAACTTAATACATCCTATAATGAATGTTTGTGCCCATTAGTAACCATTATTTTAGGACGTACAGATCAGAGCATTAAAGCACCTCCCTGGTTTCAGAGTGAACCCTAATGTGGAGTCTCTGAGGACAAACTGAAAGCTCTCAGGCTAAATGGGCATCAGATAAATGTGGTTTTTATCAGGGTGTAACCTGCAGAACAGTGCTTACACTGCTCTGACTAGCAGCCAGTACAAATGGATGTATGAATGTCAGAAGATCGAAGATGCTTACTTAAATGTCAAATAGTGACAAATGAAATCATGATGCATCTTAAAACTATTTAAATTGTGATATTATTATAAGGCACAAAATATTCTAATAATAAAAATAATGTTAATAGGAGTTTTTATAATGATGCTTACTATAGGTATTTCTATCTAAGAAGAGAGAAAGCAAAGAAGGATAATCGACAGCAATCAGAATGTTTTCTTTTTCACATTTGTGGATAATTGAACATTTGAATCTGTATTAGATTATTGAAACCTTCAAAGTTGACAAATAATCCTCACTAAATCTTCCTCTGTTTAGAGAATATTTTCCTTCTTTTTAGGAACATTCTCCTGGTCACCAGGAGCTTATTCCTGCCCACCGCTGGGTGGTTGAGCCATAACCTAGATATACTTCTGTTTGGTCAAGGGGTGACGAGCAAGAGTGAGCAGAAGGATGCATAACAATGAGGAGACGGATCTATAATCCATATTCATGGGTTCAGAGGCTGCAGGCGGGATGGTTTTAATTAGGACTCTTGAGAGCGCGCTGACATTTTATTTGGTGAAACCAGACTCAGCCTGTTGACGCTTCAGGTGTCAACTTTTTTAGAACTGTTTGCTGACAAGAAACAAGTTTAGATTCATCTGATCTGTGAGTTGTTTTCTCTCACATGTTCTCATGTTCCCGTGCAATGCCTGAGGCGGTTTGCAGAAGGGAGGGTGAGCCTTAGGGAGGAAGAGAGCTGACTTCCTTCTCTTGTTTATCAGGGTCAATGAGGCAGCACGACCTGTTTGCTCATCTGCTGGGAAATACTTGTAAACAAGCGCACACCGTCTCTGTGTGTTGCCTCATGTGGGAGTGGGCTCAGGCACAGCCTTCAGGGCTGAATGTTTGTCAGACAGACAGGAAGCAAGACAACATTTTGGTTCAGCACTTAAACCAAAGCAATGACAAATAAAATCAGGATGCATCTTAAATTTAACTTAACTGTATTTATTCCCACCATTATAGGATGCAGAGATAGAAAGTAAACAATAGAATTGGTTGCAGTTGTTGTTGAGTTCTTTAAAGAAGCAGCTGGCTAGCTTCTGACCGAATTGATCATACAAGAAACATGACGCTACCTAAAAACGACAGCTTCTCCAGGTAAAGCGCACTGACATGCATCAAGAGTTTATTTCACTGCGGGTTTAGTTCGTCCCATGTCTTAAGTGTCCACCATGAAGGTGATTGAGCAGTCGACAGTCTCAGGGCTGCAGCCTTCTGCAAACGCAAACAGGAAGTACATCACTTTCCTCACCTTCGCCAGCTCTGCTATTCTCTCACCAAGTTCGGCCACATCAGCTTCATAGCACTGAGCGGACACGTCCGGAGCTTCCTCGGCCACTCTCCAGAACTCCCCAACGGGCTCCAGCAGCTGGCGGGTCATCAGGTTAGTGAGATCTGGCGTCCAGAGCTGTGAGGTGGCAGTGATGGTGAGGCGCCCCGGCTGCGCCAGCCTCACCGTCCAGTGGGAGAAGCGGAGGGACTGTTTGGAGAAGTCCAGCCGGTACACGGCCTCATTGGGCCGCAGCAGGCGCTCACCCTCCTGCCTCTTCTGGCTGCGCTGCTGCAGGGACTGAACCCGCAGGCGCATCACCTCCGTTAGCTGGTTGTCCAGCCGGAAAGGTAGCTCAGTCTTTGCAGACATGCTCCAACAGTGCTGAGAGGTGGATACCAACTGCAGGCTGGATTAAAATCAACAGCTGTGTCTTTACTTTTTCTTTGTCCACTAGCTCTTAATCTCTGTCTCTTTCTGCTGACTGGAACAGTTTGTATGACTTCATGCCTAAGCAGCATTAAAGAACAGTGGGTGGGTCTTACACAGAGGTACAGAGGAGCCAGGAGAAAACAAGATGTAATTACATTTAAAAGCAGAGCTCAGCGTCGGCCCACAGGGAGCTGTACTTAGAACTGTTTGTCACACATTTGTTTTTGACTGTGTTTGCTTGGTTACAGATCCTTGACTGCACCACATCTTGAACATAAAGTTCCAGCAGGATCACAGGAGCAGTCCTTTTACTTTACAGATATTTAACATGAACAAGGCAGTCTGTGTTTGTTGATGTTGGACAACTAGGAGATCAATGAGGGAAAGATCCCTTTAGTTCTTTCCTCTTGTTTCTGCATCACAACTGATGAAGCTAAGCCAGATAAAGGTTTCCCCACCATCAGTGCAGAGACAGAACGTGAGCACTAGAAAACAGAGTGCAGAAAAGATGCCAATTCAAATTATTATAAAATGACACTGAGGCATTTCTCTTCTCCTCCCCTGGATCATAAGAGACGGGATTCTCTCCTTCAGCACAGAGTCGCCTCCTGCAGAGAGGTTTGACAGGAACCACTGTTCAGTTAGTACATCTTGACATCTCCAGGAACACCCGCTGGAGGGCTGTCACTTAGTTCACCTTTGGTGTCGCTCAGAGCATCGTTTACAGCTTCTGTGGCATTTTCATCGTGTTGGAGGCTCCACCACTGTCTGTACAGTACTGTGAAAAAGTATTTATTCCCTTTTAGCTTTCTTCTGTTTCAGATGATCAAGAATTAGAAAAAGATAAGCTGAGTAAACAGAAAAGGCTGTTTTCAAATGATGATTTCATTTATTAAGGAAAAAATCCAAACCAGCCCTATTTGAAATGTACGCCCCCCTTTCAGAGATGGACCTACTGGATCATTGTCTTACTGTACAACTCAAGCGCGTTTTAATATGATGTTCACTGACTGAATGCCCGGCCGTTCTCCTTCAGGATTTTCTGCTAGTTACAGCAAGAACTCCAGGTCCTAAGGCAGCAATGCAGCCCCAGATCACATAACCATCACCATGTTCGACTGTTGATGACTTTCTTTTTCTGAAATTCTCTTAAGACCAACCTTAATAAATTAATTAAAAGCTTATGTGGGTGCACCAAAGTCTGCTTTTGAGTAAAAGTCAGTGGATACATGTGGTCTTATTTACTATGAAATTAAAGAGTGCAAAAAAGCATGGTTATAAAAAGACAAATACTTTGTGCTGTACCTTTGTGAGGGTAAAGATTTTGCACAAATTAAAAGTTAAGAGTCTTGATCTACATCAACCAACATGGCTGGCAGGCAAACTTTGTACCATTTTTGAATTGTAGTTGGGTGCCACACAAAATCAGTCCAGGTGCCGCATATGGCCCTCGTGCCACGCGTTGGATACCCGTCGCCACTAGCTAGCCACTTCAATTTGTAAACTAGGTTACTTTACTAAACCTAATCAGTGGGTCTCTGTTAGATTCCACATTTTGCTGACTGTTATACTTCTCAGTTATTCACCACTACTTCAGTTATTCACCTTGAAGTTTACAGGACTGAATCTACATTGACATGGATGATATCTGAGTGAAACTTTTCCTCAGTCAGTAACAATCAGGTTAGATAATAACAGCATTTAAATATTATTATGTCAAAATGACTCTAGTTTGCCCTATTATTTAGCTAAAACCCATTAAATTTGTTCACCAACATTAAATGCATCAACAGATATGAGGCGACGTGACCTTACTGTGGTTTCCCAACCCATTCTGACATTATTCAGAATCCATCGACATACATAAATGCTCTGCTCACCTTGTCCTCCACCTTCTCCGTCTCTTGCTCCAGGTCATCCCGGACTGGAAGGAGCAGGAGTGGGATACAGAGAAGCCCGACTCGTATGCGGGGATTTTCCACTTCCGCTTCTGGCGCTTTGGCGAGTGGGTGGACGTTGTGATTGACGACCGGCTGCCGACAGTGGACAACCAGCTCGTCTACTGCCACTCCAATGACAGCAACGAGTTCTGGAGCGCCCTGGTGGAAAAAGCTTTCGCCAAGTGAGTATTACCATTAGATACTGTATATAGTGTCAGGTGAGCAGAGATAACACAAAGCTGTCATAGTATTAAACTTTCAAAGCTGCAGGTCCTCAGGCCAGATAAGTGAGATTATACCAGTTATCCTCCTTTCCTGCAGGGTTTATGGCTGCTATGAGGCTTTGGATGGAGGAAACACAGCAGATGCCCTGGTGGATTTTACGGGCGGTGTTTCTGAGCCCGTGGACCTTCTGGAGGGTCAGATGGCAACAGATGAGGTGGCTCGTAACCAGCTGTTTGAAAGAGTACTCAAAGTCCACAACAGAGACGGTCTCATCAGCTGTTCTATCAGAGTGAGCTAAGAACGACGTCCTTCACCCAATGCACATAACTTTATGCCTCATCCGAAATGTTCAGATCTGGCTTAGTTGTATAGAAATATAATATTAGGTATTGTATGAAAGAGCCTGCATAAAGACTTTATGCTTTAGGTGTCTTAGAAACTGAAAACTTAAAGTCATCCTCGCTAGAGTTTTCTTGTTGTAACTGGTCAATTTACGTGTTATCTTTGGGGAATAAAACACGTTATCTTGTGGTGACGAGATATTTAGCTCAGTAAATTCTTCATTTTTGACATCACAACATGATTATGGTTTTAAAATCAGCACATATCTTCAAGTGTGGGCTGAGTACTCTAGCTTCCTTCCACAGGACGTTGACTGGTCTCTAAACTGCCCTTTGGTGTGAGTGAGTTTGCATTGTTGTTGTTATGATGTGCAGAGGGCCTGTCCAGGATGTATCCTGGTTCTCACCTATTGAGCACTGAAGATGGGCACCAGGCCTCAGCAGCCCTGCAAGTATTACGCCTGTTTAGAAAGTTGACAAAGAGTAAGAAGTTAATAGCAGCAATAGAGTCGTTGACCCTTCCAGTGAAGAGACACAATAAAAAAACTGAAACACCAAGACAAGTATTTTCTCTCTGCAAAAAGAAAACAAAGAGAACTCTAGGTTAATGGCAGCAATAACTACAGATTGGAGAGTTGTTGGAGAAAACAGCAGAGTGAAGGAAAGTGGTCATTATGTCCTTCAGCAGGCTAACCCTAAAGCAGCATAACTACAGAGATAGTTCAACCTAAGCCACTCTATAAGTTTTATTTAAAGGAAAATGTTACACCTCACAGTGTCTGCCTCACAGACTGTATCTGTGAGCTGGTACTACAGGGTAGGAGCCTGATACCTGAAAGATCAGCCTCCAGTTCTCAGGTTAGAAGTTCTAGGAACCACCAGTAAGCCTGTAGTTTGAAGCAGTCCTCTGATGGGAACATAGGGATTGATCAGATCTCTGATTTAAGATTGAGTTAGATTATTTACGCCTTCATGCAGTCATGTTGAGTAAATTAGAATATTATTGAAAAGTTCATTTATTTCATTAACCCAATTCACTGAGTAAATAGATTAAAAAATGAAGATTACTTACACACAAACTGATGTTTGTAAGCCTTTATTTCTGTAAGGTATGATGATTTTCTGCTTACAGCCAATAAAAACAAGGCATTTAAGATTAAAATATGACATCAGACTGATAAGAAAACATTTTTAATACAGAAATGTGGGCTTAATAGTATGTTTAATGCCTGCTTAAAGGTAGTCAATTTCTTAAGGTACTTTTAATCTGAAAACGAGCCTCATCATATTCCAGTTTATGGAAAATACTGTATAAAAGATGAAAAACGCTTAGATCTATTCTGGATTAAATTTTTTGGCAAAAACTGGAGAAACATGATCTCTCTTAATTGTCAACAGAATTCTTACAGCATTACTTTGAATGAACTGAAGGTTTTTTGGTCTTTCTCTGGGCTTTTCTGATATTATTCTGAAACCGGTTCAAAATGAGATTAAAATAAGAAGTTCTGGTCAAAGGATCTTAAGAAGCGTTGATCCAAAGATGACAGCTTCCATCTTGTCTGAGTTTTATATTAATTGCTTGATTATCTGGGGTTCATGTTATGGATAAGTATAAGAAGTGTCATCAGCATAACACTGGAAATTTATCCAATGCTTTTTGATAATTTTAATAAATACATATACAGTATAATTTTATAGATTTGTAAAATAATTGGCCCCAACCAGTGAACCTTGTGGTAACCCATAACTAACAACGTATTAATGTAAAAAGAATGGTATTGTATAGCTATTAGAATTTAATAATATATAAAAATGTACTATTATATTTTTCTTATTTAATGTAACATCTGAAAAAATATATTTTTTAATAAATTTCAATTATTTGGGCAGAAGGTGGTGTATACTTTTTGTGTCAAATAATATGTAAAAAAAACAACTTGTTTTTCAAGTAATCTGATTCATATTCCAACAAAGATGCTTTCCAAATATCTAACCGACCCTTTTAGTCATCAACCCAATGGCTCCCACATTTCACTGAGTAATGGATCATGTCGTCTTCAGCCTGCAGAGGCGGGGATGTGGATGGTCGTTCCGAAGGTCTGACACACTGTTGGTTGTTTATCCAGGCGACCACAGTGGAGGACATGGAGGCACGGCTGGACTGTGGTTTGGTCAAAGGCCACGCCTATGCCGTGACGGACGTTCGGAAGGTGCGGCTTGGTCACGGACTGCTGGCCTTCTTCAAATCGGAGAAGCTGCACATGATCCGCATGAGGAACCCCTGGGGAGAGAAGGAGTGGAGCGGTCCGTGGAGCGACAGGTAAATACTGCACTGCCACCTGCAGATCATGATCCACTGCTGCAGTTATTTTATTTTTTAAACCTCCTGAAGCTGTTGTCATTCATCATTTCTGATGTAACTAAACTGTCTCAGTTCGATGGAGGACAAGCAATGAATTCATCTTTAACATGTGACCTTGTTGAGGAACGGTTTAAACAATTTCTCTGATTTAATTTCCATAATGCCAAAGTGAGCTGTTCCTCTGAGTCTGACTTTGACACTAATTACTAAGAGGCTGAATGTGAAGAATGAGAAAACCTCAAATGACTGGACAAAGCTCAGCCCATAAATAATGCACACATTGTAGACAAGAGAACAACACAGTGGGAAATGTCATGTAGACAATGAAAAATGGACATGCAATCAAGCTAATGGGCCTCCCAGTGAACAACAGGGACTGATTTCAGCCCTGTCAGATGTCTGTTTTCAGAGTTTCTGCTTCACTCCTTCATTTATGGTCAACTGAGGAACAGATAACACTAATATAAAGGTCTTCCCTTTACAGAAACAAAGCAGGGAGGCAGTAAAGCTTGGTGATAATGGAATATGAATTATCGATGAGGGTGAAAGAAACAGATGTCCTTAAGGAAACGTGTCACTGAATTATTTATTCATGGTTTGATAAAACCTGTTGGTGTAACTGGAGCCTGGCAGGCTGTTAAGATGTAGCAGTGAATCATAAACAAAGAGACGCAAGCAGAGAAAGTATCCTGGCAGTAAACACCTAGAATTCCCATGAGCATTGAATGCAGCAGGCACGAATGTTCAGGTTTGATTGATAGAAACTAAAGAAGTTCATTGTTTCATGTGGGATTTATGCTCATTATTGGTGTTATTGTAGTCATTCATTCATCCATTCACTCATTCATTCACTCATTCATTCATTTTATAGTAGTACCATTAGTGGCACCAGTAATGATATTGGTAGTAATAGTTGTATTAGTAGTAGCAGTACTAGAAGTAGTTCCTGCTACTCCTACCACTAGCAGTAGTATGGTTAGCAGTTGTAGTAGTAGCGGTAGTAGTAGTAATGGTACCAGTACTAGTACTGTTAGAGCTAGTAGTAGTAGTAGTGGTACCTGTTACCAGTAGTGGTAGTAGTGTTAGCAATTGAAGTAGTGGTGGTGGTACCAGTAGTAGTAAAAGTAGTTAGTGGTTTATTTTATCATGTGGGATTGATGTTTGTTTTTTTATGTATTTATTTATTTAACAGTAGTTGTTGTAGTAGTGGTCATAGTAGTGCTAACAGCACTAGTACTATTAGAGATAGCAGTTGTGTAGTAGTAGCATCTACTCCTACTACTACTGCAAGTACTGGTAGAAGTATTGTTAGCAGCTGAAGTAGTAATCGTAGTAGTAGTAGCAGTAGTGGTTGCAGTAGTAATAGTAGTAGACGTAGCCGTAGTAGTAGTGGTGTTGATGATAGCATTAGCAATAGTAGTAGTAGTAATGGTAGCAGTAGTAGTCGCTGTAGTAATAGTAGTTGAAGAAGTATCCAGATAGATTTAGACCCATACAACACTGAACAATAATAATTAATTTTGTAAATCTATAACTGCATATTTGTATTATTTTAACACTTAAAGCTTCAAATATATTTAATTCCTCATTTTATTCATTATCTAAAAAACTTCTGTCTGTTCTATTGAATTTGAACCTATTTTTTAATGTTTGGAAAAAACAAATATACAGACAGTAAAACTTTTTCACTTGATAACTAGAGCTAATTTGCATTTATTGCACATTGGATAAGACAGAAATGCTACTTTTTATTTTATGTTCCTTTTAAAGTGAAACTTTCAAAAAGAAGGAATCAAAAGTTTCGTAATTAAAAGTCTGAAGTTGCACCTGCCTCTAAAATGTGATAAAATCAACTTAGGGTTAATAGGTGAAACACAAATGCAGGTTTGTTTCAGCGAGCCGTTGTGTTCTTGTTGATTTCAGTTCTGAGGAGTGGAACAAGGTGAGCAAGAGTGAGAGAGAGAAGCTGGGTGTCACTGTGCAGGATGACGGCGAGTTCTGGTGAGACCCGTAACATTTTAATCACTGAATATATCGAACACGTTGTACCAGTATGGTTATCATGGGACAAACTGGGGATCCTGCAACTCTCTGGTGCAAACTATTAGAAAAGTAATAATTTTCATTCATGCAAAATGTCTGATATTGCTTGATGCCAGACTACAAACACCAGCTGTTTAGGTTTACATTTGTTTCTTTGTTTATACTTTGATTTAGGCTTTACAGACTAGCTGTCGCCTGTCTTCCTTGGTTAACATAAAAACTACTTTTGTGGGATCACACACCGCTTTCAGGCATATTTTACTCAAATTTCCTCTGGATCTCCGCTCGTGGTCCGGTCTACACCTTTCCAGACAAAGTTTTGTGATTTAAAATGATTCCAGTGATTCAGAAGTTTCACATCTGCATAAATTTCAATAAAAGCTCCATCAAGCTGCACTGATCAACCGATCCAAGAGGGAAATCTGAATCAACATGTTTCCTCTGTGAATCCTACTGTTTAGAAGACTTTGATGTTGCTCAGTGTAATTCAGAGATGTATTGACTGCAGGTTTCTTGGCCAAAATCGATTTTTGTGAAGCTTAGCCACGTTGGCTGTGTCTAAGCTATTTCGGTTGCAACTGTATTTTACACCATAAAAATGCAGAATGTGCTTTTTTTAATTTCTGGTTGAACTGAAAATTTCACAATGTTCAAAAACTGCAGCAATAAAAACTGGAAATCTAAACTTCAGCTTTTCGGGTCTTTGGCTGAATACAAACATTTCTCTAAGCAAAAATAACCGCAGCATCTTTTTTTGAAGATCAGACTGTAGCTTGTGAAATTTAACCAAATTAATACGGATAATCACAGTTATTTCATGACTTAACAAGGGGGACAATTACAGTTAAACCAATTAAATCACTGCTTCTTATGTTTACTCAGTTTATTTTAGTCTGATATTAAAATTTCTTTGATGATCTCAAACCTTTAGGTTGGGAAGAAAAGCAAAACAGAAGAAGGCTCTTTGTAATATGTTAATGTTCCTCTTTGTTCTGATTTCCTTTCATTTTGAACCTACTTAGGAACTTCCTCTTTTCCTCCAGCTGGTATCCACTCTCTGCGGTCTATCTTTTCCTCTTTGCCTGTCCTTCTGCAGGATGAACTTTGATGACTTCTGCCAGTACTTCACCGACCTGATCCTCTGCCGCCTCATCAACACCTCCTACTTGAGCATCCACAAGACCTGGGAGGAGGAGGTGATGAGGGGCTCCTGGATCCACCGGCAGGATCCTCTTCGCAACCGATCTGGTGGCTGCATCAATCACAAGACCACGTTTCTGCAGAACCCTCAGGTTGGTCAGTGTGCTTCTGTTGTCTTTAATAGATGTGTCACCAGTGCTGAAGGGTAATAATAGAGTCATCTTTTTTCCACCAGTATGTGTTTGATGTGAAGAAGGTGGAGGATGAGGTGCTGATCTGCTTGCAGCAGAAAGAGAAGAGAGCCACACCTAAAGAAGGCAAAGGAGAGAATCTTGCTATAGGCTTCGATATTCACCGGGTAAAAACACAAACACCAGTTATTGTTTTTTCAATGTTGCCAAACTTGTCCAGTAACATCTTCTCATTCTGCAGGTTGAACTAAACCGGAAGTACCGTATGCACACAGCCCAGCAGAAAGTAGCAGGTTCCATCTACATCAACTCACGCTGCGTCTTCCTCAGGAAGGAGCTTAAGGAAGGTCGATATGTCATCATCCCCACAACCTTTGACCCAGGGCAGCAGGGAGAATTTCTGCTCCGGGTCTTCACTGATGTGCCTTCAGACTGCAAGTAATTATGAGATGAGGTGCCCAAAAGCTTTCTAAAAAGAATGTATTTTACTCTCTTTTAGGACACTGGTCTTTACCGGGTTCTAAAATAATTTATTTCTAACTTCAGGATATAAAGGACTCAACATTGAAGCCAAAGTGGTAAAAACTATCTCCACCCTTGCAGCTTTGATCGGATTAAAGATGGAAAGCAGCAGCCAGATGCTCCTAATATAAATATACTTAATTAATTGATGATCATCAGGAGTTTTGGTGGTTTGCTGCTCTGCAGTAATCAGGGCTTTGTTGTCACAGTACCAAGAATGAAAACATCCTCAATTACCTTTGTTAAGCAACTGTTGCTGCCTGTTAATCTGAATCAGAACGAGCTGTATTTGCCACGTTTGGCAGATAGGAGGTGGACCAGGCGATCCAGCTCCTCTCTGTGTGCAGACTTGTCAGAATCTGGGAATGGATAGAAAACCATTTTCAAGTTGTTTAAAGTCCATCGTTTTACAGAGAGAAATATTCACAAGTGAAGAGCATTTAAAACAGCTGCCAGTGCCTGTCTGGGTAAGTTTACAACAACCAGAAGACTCCTGGAACAATCAGTACTAACAACTTGTACCAACTGTTAAACACAGTGGTCGAACAGACTTTAGCTTGTTCACTTAACAGTCACTGAGGAGAACGTGAACTCCTCTGTAGACCAAAGTATTCTAGAGTTAAATGTGAGATCATCTGTCCGACAGCGGAAGTTTGGCCTAAACCGGGTCATCACCGGACAATGATCCCAAACACAGGAGCAAATATACAGTAGACAATGATGGCTGACAATGATGAGTCAAGCCGATCACTTCAGAAAGAACCCTTTTACTGATCTGGATTGATCTGGATTCATATTACAAGTCAGACCCTGTTAGTTTTTGATTTTGGAAAGTTTCATTGGATGTGTAATATTATGAATTATTTAAGTTTTCTGGTTCTAAGATCCTCCTGGATGAAATATTTCTGTGGTTCTGAGAAGGTTTGATGGAACTGAAATGGAAACCTTCCTGGTTTTGCTTGGCGGGCGCGGCGCATGAGGTACCGATAGAGCACGCGACCCATATACTATACGGAGGCCCCAGTCCTCAATGCAGACATTCTGGGTTTAGGCCCCAACCCCGGGGGCATCTGCTGCAGGTCTTTCCTATCTCTCCACCACACTTCCTGTCTGCATACTTTTGAAAAAAAACACAAAAATACAGGCCACTGGTGCTGTAAAAATTTTTTAATAATTTTGCATGGAAACACTTTTTTCAGATGTGTGAAAATTCTTTGTTAGTCAAGCTAAATATAACCAGAAAATCGGATATACCTGTAAATGATCCTAATCAGAAACATACATACAGGGGTTGGACAATGAAACTGAAACACCTGGTTTTAGACCACAATAATTTATTAGTATGGTGTAGGGCCTCCTTTTGCTGCCAATACAGCGTCAATTCGTCTTGGGAATGACATATACAAGTCCTGCACAGTGGTCAAAGGGGTTTTTAAAGGGCCATTCTTTTTGCAGGATAGTGGCCAGGTCACTACGTGATCCTGGGGAGGAAAATTTTTTCGGCTGCTCCCCCAAAACACCCCAAGTGGCTCAAAAAATATTGATGTGGTGACTGTGCAGGCCATGGGAGATGTTCAACTTCACTTTCATGTTCATCAAACCAATCTTTCCCCTTTTGCGGGGTGTATTGGTGCATTGTCATCCTGATACACGCCCCCCTTCAGGATACAATGTTTGAACCTTGGATGCACATGTCCTCAAAATGGTTCGGTAGTCCTTGGCAGTGACGCCCCATCTAGCACAAGTATTGTGCCAAAGGGGGAATGCCATGATAGGGGCACCCAAAACCATCACTGATCCACCCCCATGCTTCACTTGGGCATGCAACAGTTGGGGGGTACGCTTCTTTGGGGCTTCTCCACACCATAACTCTCCCGGTTTGGGGGGGAAACAGTAAAGGTGGACTCATCAGAAAACAATAATTTTTCCATTGTCCACAGCCCAAGATTTGTGCTCCTTGCCCCATTGAAACCGACGTTTGGCATTGGCATGAGTGACCAAAGGTTTGGCTATAGCACCCGGCCGTGTATTTTTGACCCTGTGGAGCTCCGACGGACGTTTTTGGTGGAGACAGGAGAGTTGAGGTGCACATTTAATTCTGCCGTGATTTGGGCAGCCGTGGTTTTATGTTTTTTGGATAAAATCCGGGGTTGCACCCGAAAATCCCTTTCAGACAGCTTCCTCTTGCGTCCACGTTTAATCCTGTTTGGGTTGGTTCGTCCTTCTTGGGGGTATGCTGACATTACCCTGGATACCGTGGCTCTTGATACATCACAAAGACTTGCTGTCTTGGTCACAGATGCGCCAGCAAGACGTGCACCAACAATTTGTCCTCTTTTGAACTCTGGTATGTCACCCATAATGTTGTGTGCATTTCAATATTTTGAGCAAAACTGTGCTCTTACCCTGCTAACTGAACCTTCACACTCTGCTCTTACTGGTGCAATGTGCAATCAATGAAGACTGGCTACCAGGCTGGTCCAATTTAGCCATGAAACCTCCCACACTAAAATGACAGGTGTTTCAGTTTCATTGTCCAACCACTGTACATAAAAACCTACATGAAATCCAGGTTAAGGCTCAAAACTCAGTTTAGATTTTCTTTCTTGCACGTTTTATAAACTATCTACACCATGTAGCCTCGAAATCCCGATTTGTGTGGGTAACAGACATTGGATTTGTTGCTTAGTTGAAAGGCACCAGGAGAAAGTGTCCTTCAGGATGAAATATCTAAACGTTTATATATTTATGCTCTTACACCCTCTCTCTCTCTGCAGAGAGCTGACTCTGGACGAGCCTCCTCAGACTTGTTGGACCGGGATGTGTGGCTACCCTCAGCTGGTCACTCAGGTTCATGTAGTGAGTGCTGAGGGACTGCAGGGACAGGACACCAACGGAGGTTAGACCTTTACCCTCGCTGAATAACAGCTGTAGTCCGAGACCTTTGCTTTTTATCTGCATGTTTATGTACTGTAAAAAATAGATCATAGACATTCATTGTTTCGTTCAACATACAAAAGAGTTTAGGATAAAGCAAAAGGCACCACCGCGCCGCCTGCAGTTTCTTATACCTTTATTTTACTGATTTCCTCAGTACATCCTGGGCTTAATAGTAGCTTTAATTTGCCTTTTAATTAAAGCTCAATCCATTCTGAAAATTGGGAGTTTATTTAAAGCAGTTATTAAGGTTTATTTGCACAATTTACCAACAAAAAGTTCTTTACAGGAAAAGCAAATCGGTCCAATCTGTTACAAATAGTCCATTCGAAACCAGATCATTCCAGTACCGTCAAACACAAACATCTAAGGAAAAACTCCAGTTTTACAAGAATCCAGCTACACTTAGGCTGAACCGAATTTCACCGTCCTGTCTCTTATTCTTAGCCCTAACTGCTAATGTCTAAGGAGGGCGGGGCATCCCAGTGGTCCTGAAGACACAGAGGAAGCTAAAAGGTGACCGTGCATTTTCAGTCACTGGCCCAAAACTGAATTACCTTTACACATCACACAGTCTGATTCTCTTCATGCTGTTAGGTCGTCTCTTAAAACTTTTTATTTTGATTGGCTTTTAACTTGAAGTGTTGGTTTACTGCTGCTGTCATTTGTGTTTTTTTATTTATTTTATTGTTTATTTGTGGTTTTTAGTCTACAGAACTTTAACAAACTGTGTTTTTTTTTAAGTGCTTTTACAAATAAAGGTGGAGTGGGTTGGAAGTAGATGGAGGGTCGGGTGGAACGATTTTCTAGCAGAGAATTTTCAGGGACAAACCTGGAAACGAAGGTCTAAGAGCTGTGCTTGCAACTTCACTCACAACATAAGATATTTAACGTCAGAATAACTGTAATGTCTAATTTAAAGTGTTTGGACATGTTACATTTGGTATTACGGTTGTTAATAAGCCTACAAAATACCAAAATATATTTTTTATCAAGTTAAAACACACTCACAGACCACTTTATTATTATCATTATTATTATTATTGTTAATACCAGGTTAGGCCATAATTCAAAAACGTTTCAGAAACATTCCTCAGAGATTTTGGTCCATCTTGACTTGATAGCATCACATTGTCACTGCAGATCTGTTAGCTGCACGTGCATGGTGTGGATCTCCTGTTCCTCCACATCATAAAGGTGCTTTTTGGATTCATATGTCTTGATGTTCAAGAAACCAGTTTGGGATTATCTGAGCCCTGTGACATGGCGCATTATTCGGCTGGATGTAGCCCTCAGTAGATGGGTGCACTGTGGTCATAAAGGGTTGAAGATGGTCAGCAGCAATACATCTGACAGAATGTGGTGTTTATACCATGTTCAGTTGGTACTAAGGGGTCCAAAGTGTGCCAAGGAAATATCCTCACACCGTTGTACCACAGCCACTAGCCTGAATCGTTGCATTGAGCATCAAACAACTCCAAAAGCACTGCTGTCTCCATTATGTGGAAATAGAAGAATGTTTGGACCACCATGATCTAAATCTGGCCATCCAACTAAAGTAGGTTATTGGAGGAGAAGGACTAGGATATCTCTCAGGCAAAACTCCAGCGTTCTATGGGAGAAAGAAACATCCTAAAGGTCAACCATTGCTAATGCACTCCAACTGTCAGGCCTTTGTGGTGAAGATTTTTCAACCAGGAGAAACAAAATTCTTTGGTCTGATCAATCAAAAATTAAACTTTCTGACCTGTAATGTCTGGAGAAAAACAGCGACTAACTCCATCCATTCTTAAAGAAAAATTACTTAAAATACAATCCCATTTATGCATCAAAGAATGTGTCCCTAACCTTTATCTGATTTTATTTAACCTCAGAAAAGGGCATCAAATTGCATTTGGTTGGTTGAGTCATTCAAAGACTTAAAAAGTTCTTAGTTTTGATTTATTTAATAACTAGGAAAAAAAATCTACTTTTTCAGTAGTTGACCTGCCAATCAAGGTGAGCCGATCAAGGGAAATTGGCCGATTCCATTCTGATTGGTGCATCCCAAGTATATTTTATGCAAGGATGATGTTGTGATTATGAATATAAATATATTATTTAATATTAATACTTTAATATTTTATTAAATAATATTTCGGTCTGTTAAGTGTTGTCCTGAGAATACAAGGACGCCTAATAAAGCGATGGTATTAGGACAAAATTGAAAGGAATGAGCCAAGCTCTGGCATTATTGAACAGCAAAACTCTGTACAAACACAGAATGAATTCACAGAATTTCTTAAAATACAAGAATTTATTAACAAAAATAAGTCAACTCAAAGTCAAACATATTTCAATGAATAAACTCTTTACTATGCTAAAACAATCCAACTAAACTACCAAGCAGAATGAAAGAATAAGGCTAATGGGCTATGTACAATATAAACAAGTTGATCAAAGATGGTTGAAAACCATGACTGAAAGAGTCCGGCCGGCCGAACTGCACATTACTGCTGTGGCAACGTTGCTGTGGTCCCGTTGTCCTTCCTTCAGGCCGGGAAAACTGCTCCACTCTACGTCTTAGAGACAGGGTCTCTGCTGGGAACTCTCTGGAACACAGTTTGCTTCTGTAGACCTGAGAGAGAAAAGTCAAGCCACGCTTGTACTTTAATTAGTCCCATTCATGAATGAATACCGGATACACAAACAGCAATTCATTCCTACTTAACTTAGTGCATATGATCGCGTGATCGTATGACACTCTTGGATCCAGTTTAAACAGTTATGTCTGCTTGCCAGCAAGGAGACATTAGTGATCTCCTTACAACAGACATGATAGTAAGCTTAATATCTTTGAAAGAGATAGTTTATCAGGATGCAAAATCGTTTCGGGGGGGGGGCATATATCAGCATATAGGTCAGCATATATGGCTGGGTGAATAATAAAGATTATGATTATGCTTTTATCCATGTCCAATTATTTATGTATTTTTCGGACTGTTTTCTTACAGCTGTGGATTCTTATGTGATAATCACCTGTGAAGGAGAGAGGGTTCGTTCACCGGTTCAAAAAGACACACGTTGCCCCAACTTCGACATTAAAGGCCTGTTTTACCGCAAAAAGCCCAAGGAAACCATCCACATCGAGGTGAGCTGTCAATCTGTAGCGTCTGCCCTAAGCTAGGACTTAAACACGGGCTGGTTCATAATGCTGCTGCTGAAAAGCAGCAGGTCGGTCCAGTCATCTGTGGGAGCTACAGGCAATTCAAGGCCAAAACACAAATTTTTCAATAATTTTTCAGTACAATTCCCTGCAACATTTTTCTGTTGTTGGTGAAACATTTGACATATCATAAAGAAAACGGCACCGGTTTAAACATTTAATGACATTCTAATTTAAAAAGGGATGATGTAGAGCTGGGCGATATGAACAAAACAAATGATCAAAATATGTTCTTATTGACTGATTTGATGACACTTATTTTCAAAACTAAACAAACACTTCCTTTAAGCATTTTGGGACATTATTGATTACAAGTTAAGAAGTAAAACAAAAATACAATTTCTAGACCAGCAGTATATTAATGTAAAAAAACCCATCTGCAGTAATGTTTAAGAGTCCAAATAGGTTTTAGTACAAGAATAAAGTAATGCAATTATCTTCTCCATCTTGTAAAAATGATGTCCCCACATATTGTCTGCCTCCCTTTACCATTGATATTGTAATTTATGTTCTTCAATAAAATATTGAACAAAGATCACTTTAAGAAATATTGCTCTGTGATTTTTTTCATTTTGCATTTAACAAGAGACTTTTACTTATGACTGGGCACCAATATGGATCAGTGTAAAAGATCACTTCAGACATTCACACAGGTTCTCTGCTGTTGTAGTCAAGCTCTATCTCATTCAGACAGTAAAGATTTGCCTTGAATAAACCTCCATTTAGTTACAATCTTGCAGATAAAGTTTATTGGTTGCCAAGTTCTTTTTAAAAATGCTACCGATGTGTGGATCAGGTTTTGGATGAAGTCTTCGCTTTGTCACTTTAGAGGAATGACGATCTAACGTAACCTGCTACTGCTTGCACTGGAACTCGACTCCACACAGAATCTGCTGACAGCTGTGAATTTAGATTTTGCATGTTTCTCTCTTTTTTATAAACTGTTAGCATCGAAGTTCAAAGTCCCTCTTGGATTTTACTGGAGCCCAGCAGAACAAGTTCTTTTTCTTCAGGTTTTCGTCTAGGATTGTCATTGATCTTCCTTTGAGCTCTGACCAGCTTCTAAACAGCCTGTGGAAGAAAAGCATCCCCACAGCATGATGCTGCCACCACCACGTGTCCTAGTGGGGATTTTGTGCCAGTTGCAGTGTTAGGTTTTGATCATACATGCCGATTTGCAAATTCGAAAGAAATTCAGTTTCTAGACGTGTAAAGCTGGCAGAGACATGGTCAAAAGACTTGCAGCTGTAACGGCAATGAAAGGTGCTTCTACGCACTTTTCAGATTTTTATTAGTAGAACAAATGTATGAACTATGCATCCGTTTTGTTGGACTTGACATAAAGTTGTGGCTGTGACACTTGACACAATTTGAAAAGGTTCTGGGACTACACCTTCGTTTGCGAGTCTGTAACTTTGACTTCTGCTCTGCTGCCTTCACCCATGTTTACTTTTCTTTCCCTGCTGTTTTTCCTTTGGATTTTCTCCTGTACTCATTTCCTTCTCTCTTTCCTCTCTTCCCATTCTTTTCCATTTTCCACGTTTGCTCGCGGATGTGCGCTTCCCACGAGCGGCACTCAGATCTACAACAAGAACATGATCATGGACACCTTCCTGGGTCAGGTGATCCTGTTCAGCGAGCCCAACGAGCGGCAGGAGCAGCACACGCTTCACCTCCGCGACAAGGGCAGCCGCCAGGACAACGACATCCCGGGCATGCTCACTGTGCGCCTCTTCACCTCCACCACGCTCACCAACATCTGACGAGCATCAATAATGCCATGAGAATCTTGGAAAGCTCACCAACCTTTCTGAGCTCACTGTCCTTTTTTTCTTTAAGCTCACTTTGTTTTCCTGTTTTTTTCTCTTTTGTTATTCAGCCTTTTTTGGGGAGTTTTTCAATGCCTGCATCCATACATGTAGGTAAAAGGTGCCATAAATAACAATCAAACTTTTTACAAGTTATCTTTTACCAAATTCCTTCAAGAATACGATGTTATTTATTATCAAATTATTATGCCTCTCTGTAGGTTTAAACCCAGGATCTCGACTTCGCTTCAGTTAAGGAAAAATACGAAATGATTTGCTGTTCTCACCTAATTATTCAACTTGAGTTTCGACTTCCCTCATTTTTGAATTCATGCATAGCCTATACATGTAGACATATAACACATATGCACACATTTCTGCACTCTCCATGCATGTGCCAATTTTTCCAAGGGCTCTGCAATGCCTTAAGGCTGAGTCAGTCTCTCCTGTTTAAGGAGATGGGCGGGAGGAGTTCTGTTAAAACTGTTCTCAGTGTTAGCACAGACTGCTTTTTGTCTGAATTTCTTTCTCCTGTCAGTGCTTAATCCTCCGACCCAGCCGACCCGGCCAGACACCTCAGCTCCTCGTCAGGTTGCAGGTGCTTTAGGGAGCATACCGCAGCCTGAACCTTACAAAGAAAAGCCAACTGCAGCTATTTCCTCCCTCTACCAAGAGCTTTTCTGTGACGTGCTGCGTGCGCACTGAAGTGTGAAGTCTCACCTCCCGTCTCCCCTCACTTCTACCGTTCTAAACTCCCTCAAAACACTTGCTGCCAGTTGCTCTGGACGATCTAAACTGCATGGCCTGAAAACGTTTCTGCCTGTACTGCACATTTCTCCAGTCGTAGCTTAGCAACTGGCGTTCCTGATCATGTTACCTTTTCCCGTTTCCCTGCTGAAGTGCAAAGATTCAGCTTGACATAAACCAAGTGCTTTATGGGACCAAAGATGAGCCAGGCCCTTCGCTCTCTATGTCCTGTTCAGAACATTCTGGCCTGGCCTGGCCTGGCCCAGCCCGAGCCTAGCTACAAACCACCACCCCCTGTGCCACATCATCTCTTAATGGCAACACCACTGCCTGACCCTTCCTTTGACGAGAGTCTTATGGGACAACCTGAAAGACTCGCAGAAGACAGCAGCTGTGCTTCTGCTGTTGGCACAGAGCAGGCTTGAGTGTGTGACTGAGAGACTGTGTGTCTGTCTGGCTTCTTTTAGCTTTGGATCAAATGTGGGTGAATGCAAATCTGTTCATCCTGGTTGTGGAAAGGTGTGAGCAGAACAGAGGAGTCCTTTAGGGGAAAAACAGACACCTTGCACTTAAATTAGTTTCAAAGACAAAAGACAGAGGAGGTTTTTATCAAAGGGAGGAGACGTCCTGCCAAACAACGTGTGCCATCATTTTGGTCTTGGCTTTGACTCCACAGCAGGAAAGCAGCATAGATGAACTAATGATTTCTGGTGTTTTTTGCATTTTGAACCACAAGTGGTGCAAATATAATCTATCTCTTATTAACCATGACACTTCCTGCATTGGTCATGTGGCCACCTAGTTTGAGCTTTTTGCTCTTATTGAACTGTTTTATTTTTGTTGATTCAAAGGTGGAGTCCAAGTTTTATGCACTGCTGAATTTAATTTCTGTTGTTATTAGACATTAGGATTTTAACTGTAATCTACCATCAAGGCATTTCCTTTGAATGTAAGACTAGTCTCTTTGAGGAACTATCAAATCTGTTTTTCTGATATTACTGGAACCATCACACATAGCATTTTTTAAATTGTTCACTCTAATTTTTGTCAGGGTTCCTACACAGTTTGGAAAAGTGTGAAATGTCTTTTTTTCCTGGTCTGAGTAAGAAAAAGAGAGAAAAAATCTTTGTTCCCAATGGTTTGTGGAAAGGTTGTCCATCTTTCCAACCATCCATCTGTTCGCCCACCATCCTTTCCTCCTTCCTTCCTTCCTTCCTTCCTTCCAACTTTGGAGGTTTCCTTCCTTTCTTCCATTTTTTGGGGCTTCCTTCCTTTCTGCCTTTTCTCTTTCAATACTTCCTTTTTTTGTTCTTTCCTGCCTTCATTCATTTCTTCCTGCATCACTCTTTCCTTCTTTTCTTTCTTTCCTGTTTTATTCCTGTCTTTCTTCCTGTCTCTGTGTTTTCCATGTCCTATATTTAAATCCTGACCACTATAGAAATATCAGCCATAAATTCATTTTGAATCTTGGTTTTTAAAGAAAGAGGGACAAAAGGACTGAGAGGTCTGCAAATCTTAGGTAGAGTCAGAACAATATGAAGGAACCCTGTTTTGTGTACAGCATCACTGTAAATGTGTTGTGCATGAGTTACTTTTCAATACGCTCATGGCCTTGTATTGTACTGTTCAATTATTACTATATCTATTCTTTCTGTCTTGAACGTCATGGAAATGCTAGTTTTTGAGGAGTCAGCATGTCGACACCTGGTGCACCTCATCTCGTATGGATCATATCAGAGGGTTTCAAACAGTTATGTCTTGTATTAGTGATGCATTCATAAAGCCTCTAGCATCCGTGAACATTAGCAGCAGCTGTTGACAACTATCTAGGTGCTACTTATCTTCTCTGTGCTCGTTTCTTATTGTTTTCAGTCTGGCAGCAAGTGAAAGCTACACTGGCACGTTGGCTTAAACTATAGCACTGAAAGATTAGTTTAGATTTTCGTATTAAAGAAAGCCAAAATCACTCATAAGGTACTAGCAGTGGAGCCTGAACTATAGTTAAGTAACTCACTGTATAGTGTTGGTAGAAACCTATCCAAGCCAACCTGACCCAATGTGAAAAAGTAATCGCCCCCTAAACCTAATAGCCGGTTGGGTCGCCTTGACAGCTGCCATCAAGCGTTTGTGACAAATGGTGAATAGTCTCTTACATCGTTGGTGGGGATTTTTGCTCCTCTCTTCTTTGCAAATAGTGTTATTTCAGCCACATTGGGGGATTTTTAAAGTATAAACCTTTTTAAGGTCCTGGCACAGCATTCCAGTACTGTTTAAGTCCATACTGAATAGGCTACAACAAGACCATCAACTGGTGTACTTTGTCCTGCTGCAGAATCCAAGTGCCCTTGAGCTTAAGGTCCCAAACTGATTGCCTGACTTTGTCCTTCAAAATTTTCAGGCAGAAAACAGAACTCAATTTTGGCAAGTCATCCAGGTCCTGAAGCAGCAAAGCAGCCCCACACCATCACACTCCCTCCTCTATGTTTGACTGTCAGTGTGATTTTCTGTCTCTGAAATAAATTTAGCTTTATATCAGATGTAAAATGACACACCTTGAGTCCATAGAATATTTCTCAAAGGTCTTGACCTTTGTGTTCTTCTTGGTCGGCAGTGGGTCTGACCTTGATATTCTCCCATGGAGGCCATTTTTTACCAGTCTCTCTTTCTTAAATCATGACCTCTGACCTTAACTGAGGCAACTGCGGCCTGCAGAGCTTTAGATGTTCTGGGTTCCTCTCTAACTTCATGGGTGAGTCATTGATGATCACCTGAAGTAATTTTGGTAGCCTGGGTATTTGTTTCTCACCTGTTCTTGAATCCCTTTAGATGCAGACATAATTTTTTACTTTTTTAGATCTTTTAACCCACTTCATGATGTCAGTCTATTTGGGGAATATTTAGTTTCTACTGGTCAGGCAGTAAAAACATTCCTGGGTGTGGCTAATGAAACTGATCCCAAATAATGTGGTTAATCACACTTAATTCATGATTAAATTTTATTTTCACATCGGGCCAGGTTGGTTTTTCTATTAATTGTTGAAATCGTTATTTAAAAACTGAATTTTGTATTTACTTTATCAATTTTCTAATATTGAAATTTGTTTGATCTGAAAGATGTAGGTGTGACAAAAACGCAAAAACAAGAAATACATGAAGGGGGATACTTTTTCATGGCAGTATAACTTTGCCTCTGTACATGGTAACGTCTCCTTGTTAATGCTGAGTTGTCCTCAAAGTCAACGGCAAATAACTTGCGTAGTGATAGATGAAGAGTTTATAGTGAGAAATTAGTAGTGCCAAATGTCTAACAGATGTTCGTTCACAGAGCTTGGCATCTAATTTACAGAACCGTGATTACGGATCAGAACCTGATAGCTTTGAGAAGTCCTTAGTAAAATAACGCTTTGGATCAGCAAGTCAAGCAAAATTACTGTCGAGCAAAAACAATTTGCAATTATTTAGTTTCTTTTAGAAAACTGCGCCAAAAGTCTCAAACTACGCACACACCCAATAGAAAAGGCTGATGCTTTATTTTCACTTTATTTATACAATACTCATAATATAGCTCTGAAAGCATCTGTATGAAAACAGATCTTTTGTCATCATAACGCTGTTCTCAACAGTGATCCTAAATATCAATTTATTACGTTCCTCTTGAGCCCCCTTCACACCAGACGTCACTGCAGGACCTTGGAGAGGTCATCTTTGATGCATGAAGGACACAGTGCACATTGCGCGCCATGGACCTTGAGACTGTTGTGAACATGCTTCCATGATGACATTGTTTGGGTTCTGGGCGCTGCCTTACACAGCCTGGTACCAGCAGTGGTAGCTAATCTATGAAGCACACCTTCATGCATTAATCGTTAAAGCCCGGGATAGTCCATCAGTGTTTCTCTAGTCCCCACGGCCCACAGTCCTTCATGTTTTAGATGTGCCCCAGCTCCAGCAAACCTGATTTCGATGATTGCATTACCTCCGCAGATGATGGTAATATTTGGGTAAGATGCCGAGAAGCAGCAGGAGAAGCAATTTGGGGAGTACTAAGACTGGACTGGTGCAAAGTTTGACATTCAGAGAGCTCCACTTGGTGACAGAGGGACAGCCTGACATTAACACCAGACTGGATGAGTGACTTAAGAGGGAACACAGATGGAACGAGAATAGGAAAGGTGCTGATGCGATAGACTGTACATATAGGCAAAATTAACGAGTCTGTTAAGATTTTGAACATTTTGAATATTCTTTGCCAGGTTTCAAGAATTTCTGCCCTTAATTTTCAATGAAATTTGCTGTGTTTCACTCCCGTTCGAACTCCTGTCTTTGAAAGCTAGTACTAATGTTTTAGCACTTAACAGAGAGGCAGGTACACAGTGCAGTACACAGAAAAGTGAAGTAATTGCATGACTTCTACAGGTTTTAGGGCTGCAAGTGAAAGTACTAAAGGAACTAAGAAAATTGGTTTTTCTATAGTTCATCTGTCTCAAGTATTTTTCTTAAGCCATGCAATTGCTTAATGTAATTTTTCAGAATTGAATTATTTCCATTCAAACTGCCAAGTTATGCTTCAACTAAACCAACTAGACCTGAACACTATTTAGGCTGTTTTCGCACAGCCCAGTTTTTTTGTTTTTATTTTAAATTTTTTTAACAGAATATTGTGTTACGGCGTAAAAATAATTTTGTCCTGATTTACAGTCATTGTCAGGTCACAACATATCTGGGTTAAAAAGTATTTGAGGATCCTTGAAATAGCTCGAACATTCTTGATTGTTTTAAAATTCAGGCAGCTGCATGTTCAGATTTCTGACTCAATTACAAATATAAAGAAAGCACAAATCCAGGGCATTTTAAACACATCCTTGTCTTCTCCTTCATGTTCCCCACAGTTAGCCTCTTTATTTAATCTCACTACATGCTTACATGTAGCCTGACATCAATTTCCCCCAATCCTGTAAAATCAGCCAGTACTCCACAGCGCTGTTTATGCGATACATGGACTCATATGTCTAATCACTTAATTAGGTAAGTTGATTTATTTCACTGAAATGAAACCACTGAGATAGCCAGGGTCAGGATGAGCATCAGTCTTCCTCCACTGGCTGGGTGTTGAGAAGGCAGAGCAAAAAGACAGAAAAACACAGAAGGACTGGACCAGGGGTACTTTCTAGAAAAATAAAGAAAAAGCAGGAGAGAACAGGAAGTCAGAATCAGGAAAGAGACACAACTAAACCCAGAAGCACTGGCCCAGTGGTATTTTCTATGGGGAAAAAAGGGGAGAACTCTAAAGTTAAAGGCAACAATATCTCCATCAGTTACTCTGTCCAGGCAAGACAGAGCTAAGCAAAGGAGGACTGAGCCAGGTGTGCTTCCTGTTGAGAAGAAAAAGAGAGAGAATTGTTTGAGTGTCTTGTAGAATCTGTCAATGGAATGATTAATCAGTTTTCACTGCAAAACAAGCCTTGTTATCTTGAAATAACGTAATAATTATCTGTTAACCTTGAGACAATGTCATGAAAATATATTTCTACGCTTTTAGGCTCTCTCTGCTTCTGTAGCTGAGACACATTTGGGGATAATTGCAGCGTCACTAAATCTGTCGCTCAGAAGATCACAGTCATCATATTAGTACGGTCAGGCATACTTCTTTAAGATCATGTGCCACAACAGTGCCAAAAAGACCAGTGGCCTGTTACCTAAAGCTACGTTGTGTCTTACAAACAGGTTTTGGTTTCAAAATGTTTAACAAATGTTTTGCTCACTGTTGTGTCCTTTTTTGTTTATTTCATACGTGATTCTCACTGCGATGGCACGTTACTCTTTATAACTGTTGCATAATGTGAACTTTTTGCCAAAAGTGTTACGGCTTTCACTGTTAACCACAACACACACACACACAGATATAAACCCTCCAGCTACTAAACTAACCTAGCTTGACTGGATTGTCTGGACCTTGCGTGTGTTTTTTAATAGTTGCTTAATTGCTTTAGTCTTCTGCATATGTAAGTATTTTCTGCATGGCCCTGCCAAGGCAGGTTGGAAGAAGTCCTTTCAAATGAAGCCAAACTTCTCTGAACAGTGGTGACTTTTATATGAATCAAAAAGCGGCCATGCATGTAGCAAAAAAAAAAACCAAAACGCTTTCAGATCTGCTTGTTTCATCTCAAATCATAAGAACGCTGATTTTGCTTTAGTGACAGTTGGCAAACATGATTCGCTGTTGCTACTTTGAGAAACATACTGTTTAGAATTAAATCCCTTTGTTGCACACTTGCATGCATTAAAACAGTGTCCAGTTTTCTAATATTTTGTACGCAGTAATCTGCATTTTGCAGTATGTATATAAAAGAAGCAGCAACTCAGTCTGCTTGGTTCTACTTTGTAGTTCCTTAATAATCAGCAAGAACATAAGTGAGTTATTCACCGTTTATGCTCAAGTTGTAGTGTATGTGAATTATTAGGGCCATAGATTATGGCATTTCTTTCACTGAACTGGAGGCCTATGCTTACAGATTTACTCCTTTTTCCTGGACATTTAAGGGAAACGATTAGTGTAACATTTTATCTGTTGCACCTTTTTGAGAAATTATGTTAATTCAGTTTTTGAAAAAGAAATAAAAATGTCACATCCATCATGCTTGCCTTTATGTGCAATAAAATGTCAGCTAGTTAGACCCCCTTTCCCGTTACAACAATGCAATCAAAATGAAATTTGGTGTGAAAAAAGATGGTTTAAGCAACATTGAGGTCTGAGCGACTTAATTTTATGTCATCTCTGCCTCTCTGTGAAGGTCCTCCATGATCCTTTGCAGTCATCCGCATGCAACACAGAACTTAGCGACCGTGTGGGCTGCAGTTGCTGAATCTCGATCAGAATCTGTAAGACTGAGAGCACAACCATAGATAGAAGAAAGAAAACAAAGGACATACTCGTCAATGAGATCCATTATCCACTGTGTTTAAATTAAGAATTTGAGTAGGCAGTTGATAAACCAACATATTACTGCCTTTTGGACAGAAGCACATATCTATAGGCTTGTGCGTTAAAATCTGAATTGCAGTGAAATCCAAAATATAAAGGTACAAATACAACCATTCAGTGATATCATGTGCTGAAGTCCTCCCACAAGGATTACATTATTACTCCAATCCACTGGTAATGACCAAGTGTTGGGATCGAGTCTGGAAAAAAGCAGTGAAGACAACACACCAATCAGGTGATATCAGGCTGAAGTAAATAATATTGATTATCTCTTCATCATGGTACTTGTTAGTGGGCGCGAGATATTAGGCAGCAAGTGAACATTTTGTTGACATTTGTGTTGGAAGCAGGAAGAGTCTGCAAACGTAAAGATTTTAGCGAGTTTAATGAGGGCCCACTTGTGATGGTTAGACGACTGGGTCAGAACATCTCCAAAACTGCTTCTCCTGGGGGACGTTCCAGGTCTTCAGTAGTCAGTATCTTTTAGGCTGGCCCAGGTGGTCCAATCCAACAGACATGCTACTATAACTCAAACTGCTGAAGAAGCTGACGCTCGTTGTGATAAAAAGGTGACCGAAAGCACAGTGCATCGCAGTTTGCTGAGTATATAGCTGCAGACCAGTCAGGGTCTCCATGCTGACCCCTGTCCACCACAGAAAGCACCACCAATAGCTACATAAGCATCAGAGCTTGACCATAATGCAACCGAAGAAGGCGGCCTAGTCTGAGTCTGGTTTTCTTTTACATGACATGGATTGCTACGGTTGTGCAAGACACTTACATGGGGAATACACCAGGAAGTAATATGGACAGAACACAAGATGGAAGAGACTGTATTATCCTGTGGGCAATGTTCTGTTGAGATTCCTTCGATACTACCATCCATGTGAATGTTACTTAGCACATACCACCTCCCATGGCACTGTTGCAGACCATCTACATCCTGTTATGGAAACAGGAAGGTTTGATGGCCATGGCCTTTTGCAGCAGTATAAAGCAACCCTGCCCCAAAGCGAAGAACTTGACTTAGTCTCCAAATTCCTCAGATCGCAATCCAATCAAGCATCAGCTGGATGTGCTGGACAAACAAATCCCATCCATAAAAGGCAGACCTCCCAGCTTAGAGTACTTGAAGGATCTACTGCTACTATCTTGGTGCCAGATCCCAAAGCACATCTAGACAGGCCCATGGCTCTATGGCTGTTATGGCAACAAAAGGCGGACCAACACACTTTCAGTTTAGGCGATCATAATGTTATGCCTGTTTTTTAACATTTATTGGATTTACTAGGAAGTTTTCCAGTTTGGCAGAATGTTTCTTAAATTTTAACGTGATTAAACCTCGGCCTACTTCGTCTCGGACAAAGATGACTTGAATATAGCAACAAGTTTAATGTTGTAAAAGTCAGCTAGGTACTGTTTTGATTTAAAAGAAATGGATTCCTCTGCTATTGATTATTCATAAAAGCATGATTAAGCTTCTTTGGATGAACTGTTGAATCCTTTTCAAAAGCAAATTGACTCGGCACAAAGAAACACGACCAGTTAAAAATGTTTCTGACTCAGAAGCTAAAGGAACAAAACGGTCTTTTTGAAGCAGTTCTGGTTTCAGTGGGGTTCTGGTCACCTTGCTCCTTTGCCATTTCGTACCTTTGGAATTCTGGACCCTTCATACCTGACCCAAGCCAACTGCCCTGGGACATTTTGTTTCTCTAATTCATGGATATAAACTGATTCATGGTCAACAGATGATTTTTGGTAATTTTCTACTGTGAGGAAACACGGTTTTATGCCTTTGATAAATAATATGTTCCAGCAGTAGAACACTTGGTTGTTTTGGTTTGTCCCTGGATCATAAATCATGAGAGTCCGCTGCCTCAATTTAATTTAATTAAATTTGGTCAGAACCAAATTAAATTAAAATAAGGTGTAATGCAAAGTTTTCAGAAAATTTAATGTGAAATGACTTGATACTTTTCACATTACAAAAAAAACCTGATACTGTACGCCATGGTAAAAGTACATGAGTATGAAGTAGTATGTGGGCACCAAATATAAGTAGGAAGAGATAAATCGGTGCAAAATGGAGGTAGGAATGGGCAAAGGCTCAAACTAAGCCAGAGCTGAATCAGTTATTCTCTCCAGTTTGGATTAAACTGATATATCAACTTCTGTGCTAAACTTTTAGGATGTCACATCTTAAAACTAACGCATAAAGGTTTGTTCAAACACACTGTGTCTCGGTCACATATTGGCTGTGAATTTGGACTTTAAACATCAAGTTTAGAACCACTCTAGCAAACATGATGGGATGATTTCAAACATATTACATTTAAAGAAACAACAGACTTAGAAATTATACAAAGCAAAACATATTCAGACTTCATTAAGGTTCATTTGATGGCCTTTACACTTCCACCAAACAGGAAAAATATTGAGCTAATTTACTTTGGGGCTAATTCTGCAGGTCATTAATGACAATGAGTCATTAATTACTGCAAATCAGTTCAGTGAAAGGAGGATCTAGAAATTTACACATTTTATGATGAAAGCAGAAAAATTGGATTAACCAGACTGAAAATACGTAGGTTTCAGCTTCAAATCGCCTTGCGTCCGCTCTCAGCTAAATGATTGATAGATTTACATATCAGTTTGCCCACCGCTGCACGTGTTTCATTAGATCAAAGTCCCAGAGAGAAGCCTGGTTTCTCAACTGGCGGCATCATATGGACTGCACCCAAATCAAATAAACTGAGATTTTTATTTCAAAAACTGATGTTGAGCCTTGTCCACTCAAGGAACGAGCTTGTGATTTATCTTGTATTTTTCTGACAATGTAACTGACTGGAGGCTGTAATACCTACTGCATGGTGACTCTTCTAGGAGATACTACCGCCTTTGTAATGAGTATCTTTTATCAGTATTTTATAAGCTTGTTGATTTTATATATCCACTTTAACTTGCGTTCCCAACTGATATGTTTACTGATATATATATCAGAGAGCCGTGCTGTATGTTCTGTACCGTGTACTCGTTAGTGCGTTATTTTCAGTGTGAGCTTTTACTTTTAATTTTCTATTGCGTGTTAGTTGAATTGGTTCTCGGTTACACTGTGGTTATTTTATAGCTACAATCTGAAATAATTTTTTTCTTTTGTATTTAATGTCAACTTGTGGCATGACTTTGAAATAAAACTGGAAAATTTATGCGGGAATTGTCATTTTTGTATGAGACATAGCTGCTGAGGGCCCATTGGTTCATCTAAGCAAAGTCCAAAACTCAGTCTAACAAAATTAGACCATTATATAGACTCAATAAAATAAAACTTTAATTTTAATAAATAAATGTTTTGTTTTGATATGTTATACACTGCATTATAATGGAGAAGTCTGCTGACTTGACAGTTGTCCAGCAGACAGTCCCTGACACCCTCCAGAAGAAGACTAAGTAAGCCACAAAAGGTCATTGCTAAAGAGGGCTCCCATCATGCTGTGTCGAAGCAAATTAATGGAAAGTTGAATGTATTCGTATCTGGAAAAATATTTGGTCAGGGCTCCAAATGGTCCACGCCTTGTCAATGTCCTCCAAACAACTGATATAGCTTTGCTTCAAAATCCCCTCAAGGCTGCGGTTGTCCTGCTTCCTTGTGCACGTTTTTCACCCACAGTTTTTTTCTTCCACTCAATTTTTCTTCAATATGCTTGCAATTTCAATCCAGGTTGGTTGTAATCCAGTTCTTAAGTTAAATTGTTTCCAATGCAGTCTAATTTGGCACAATGCAGTTCTGTCCAATTATGGGACTTTTCCCAGAATAGTAAAATTTACCCCCAATTTAATCCAACTGGTAAAAAAGTTCAAATGAAAATCTAATTCAGTCAGCTTTACAATGGTTTAAATGGTTTAAACAGAAACAATGTTGAAGTTCAGTCTGATTACTTTTAATTCAGTTAATTGGGTTCTTGCTACTCCACCATTAAAGCCCAGAACTATGGAACGCAACAAATAATAGTTTTCCTGTTAGATTCTCTCACCTGAGCTCTGGAGCTTTGCAGCTCCTCCAGAGTTGCCACGGACCTATTGGCCGCTCTTTGATTGATGCTCTTCCTGCCCAGCCTGTTAGCTTAGGTGGACGTCCATGTCTTGGTTGGTCTGCAGTTGGTCTATCCTCTCTCCATGTTCAGAGGAGGGATTGAACAGAGCTCTGGGAGATGTTCAAAGCCTAGGATATTGTTTTAGAACCTAGCCCTGCTTTAAACTTCTCCACAGCTTTCACCCTCACCTGTCTGCTGAAGAAAAACGCTATAAAATAATCGTATGCACACTATCAGTCACAGCCAGAACTTAGCAGCAATGTGTTTGTTGGTCTTCATGATGATGTTTGTTTTCTAATGTTCTCCAACAAACCTCGGAAGCCTTCACAGGACAGCTGCATTCGTACTGAAAATAAATTACACGCAGGTGGATTACACACTGGATTTTATTTAAGAGTACAAGAGTAAAGTGGAATGACTGCAAATGCACACCACATTTTTGTTTGAAAGCCTTGTATTATTTCCTTCCAGTCTAAGTTTGCGTCTGTAACGTAAGAAAATGTTGGAAAGTTCAAGGGGGACGTGGTGGATAAACGTAGCATTCTTTGCCATATAAATGCTGTGAAAAGGTTTTATTTTAACTAAAACCTTAACTAACCTTAACTTAGATTTTCCTTAAACCTATAAAGAAATTTAATAAAATAACTACTTGCATCACCTGTTTGCAGCACTCAAGGTTATAATTAAGTATTATAAATCCTTATCAACTTTTCACAAATTCTCTTCACTGGTTGATCTGACCATCTCAATGTGGTGAGAGCAGACATATCTAAGGTATAACCATGGGAATGTCTTAACATGTTACATTGCTTTATGATTTATGCATCATTTGATCACCTACTACTGAATACTGAATGAATAAATCTATGAAGTATTCAATCCAGTTGTATGGAAGAAAGGTGTCCTCATTGTCCGGGTCTATTTTTCACATGCGCTATTTTGAAAATTAAGCATTTTGTTACACAACTAAGAAATCATGACCTCAGCCACCTCCCTCCGCACTGCCTGGCTGGTCTCTTTTTCTGCCACCGGCAGGCTCCACCTCCGAGCTAATCAGGATCAGCGGCCATGAATGAGACCCAGCAAAGAGACTCCTAAGATCTTCGTCACTGACCCAGACATCAAACTGTAATTGGGCCACAAACGCTGAACCGCCCCCAGGAGCCTGGAACCACAGTAACCTTCTAAAGAGAAGGCTGTAAGGAAGATTTTTAAAAGCAGAAGAGGACTGATGAGCAAGAGACTGGAGCAACTCAAGTCAAGCTTGTTGTTTTTGTTTTTTGTTAAATCATCCTATGAACTCTAGAGCATTTACCAGAAGATAACACACAGCAGAAAATACAGGACAGATACCTGGAAGAAGTGGCAGAGTCCTTACAGAGATTGCTGTGAGGTAAGTGTGGCAGGTGAACATGGGTTAAGAATTAGTCTGTAGCCAGGCCACAGTGCGCCTGCTCTCCTGTAGATTTAGACTAAAGCTGCTTATTGCTCACTTTGTCCTTGGCCAGCACTTAAGCAGCTGCTATGTACCCTTAAAGTAACACTCTGTGAAGTGTACCTGCTGTAGGTTCTAGCAAACAATTGAATTTATTTACAACTGTTTTAAATAAATAATGCTTTGGGCAAGTTTATTTAATTGTCAGTCCAAGAGAAGTCCAATAAGAAGCTGGTTAAACTGCTTTCAACTAAAATAATTCTTTGAATCCAAATAAATCTGGAATAATTGCTGAAAATTTCTAATCCAGTTACGTTTTTGGGTTGTCTGAGTACTCACTAAGTAAAGATACTTCTGTTATAACCCTGTTCACTTTAACGCATTTGAAACTGTAACATACACAATTTGATCACCAAGTGAGCCAGGCTGCCACAGATTTTTGGATATTGAGTAATCCCGCGATCTGACTGTCAGAATGCTGAGGCACTATTTATACACCACATATTCATCACTGCCGCAGAAATTGGCGCAAGTGCTACTTAAATATCACAGTAATGACTTAGTCATAACATAACTTGATCTCATACTACACTATGCACTTGCTCTGTTGGTGCTGACGAAGATTTACTGACTTCTGGATTCCAATTTGTTGGGCTGACTGGAACATCTTGACTTAGTATCTTATTAACTCTGCTAAAAATTATTTGACCACATGACCTTTCAGCCCGAGCTGAACAAGCAGTCATGAAGTATGGAAATACATAAATAAAAAAAGACGGTGACATCATGGCAAAAGTAACCTACCCCATCCTGATACAGCAGAACACTGGGTTCTACACCCTTCATCTCAATACACATGCGCTATTCAGAACGGGTGTGCATATAAAATGATACACATACCTCCAAGACGTGACCGGACTTGATGTTCCAAAAATAGTTCTTCATATTTAAACTACTTCAACATCAGTTTTGATTAAAGGGCTGTTGGTAAACACAATTTTATATATGAAATTATTGCAGCTTTTTTAGAAACTAGCTTGGTAACTGTTGTAGCCATCGTTATAATCATAATTAGGCAAATTTATAAATAACTGCTGTCCCTAAACGTCACACTTAAAACAGAATAGTAATTGATCTTATGTCATCTTTCACATTATCCACTTAAGATTCACTCAGTGGTTTTACAAGCTCAAAATGTTACTGTATAATGAAAACATTAAATTCAGTAGGCTGGCTTTTCTGCCATTAAAAGCAGTTAGTCCTTCCATTACCACTTGAGCCTGTTCAAAGGGTGCTGGTGATCATATCCAGTGGTCTATGGGGTGTTGTACACCCTGATTTTTAAAATATGTCCCTGCTCAAGCACAGCTGTTTCAAAAGGTAAACCTTTTCAGTATGCCACCAAATTCTGCAGAGGCCTGATACGGAGCCATTTATCCAAATCATCAGTTTTGAATGAAGAGAAACTTCAAACTGGGAGTGTCAAACTCCAGTCCTCAATGGCTGGTGTCCTGCAAACTTTTAGATTTGCCCCTGGTCCAGAGCCCCTTCGTCAAATGATCGACTCCTTACCAGGCTGCTGCAGAGCCTAATGGCCTGCTGATGAGGCAGTTCGATTAGGTGTGTTGGAGCCATGTTGCATCTAAAAGTTGCAGGATAGTAGCTCCTAAAGACTGGAGAGCACCCCTACCTTATTCAAACGATTAAATAGCATCTTCAGTGTGTAGTCAATTTGTTTAGAGTCCGGCTAATTAACCAATTATTTGATTGTTTGGTGTGTTGAAGCAGAGAAACATCTAAAAGTTGTAGTAGACACAAGTCCTCAAGATTTGGTGTTTGACAGTTTTGCTCTAAACCATGCAGGACATCAGCCCTGGAAGTCTTAGTCTTGATGAGATGTTTTTAGAAATGTAACTGTGACTAAGAGCACCTGTTAAACACAGCTTACATCATCATGGAAATTAGAGGTGCAGATGTACAGCGTGTAAGCCTCCTCCGAGGTCATGTAAAGCTCTTTAACCCTAAGAGCTGCAGCTGTTCAAAGTGTAGTTAAGGTAAACTGCTTTGTTCAATGTTGGATAATTTTCCTTTTCACCGTCTGCTGTTTGCAGTTTGTAAAATTTTGATTTGTTTTTTGTGCACCAGAGACAGAAGAACCTAAAATGCTGGCTGCTTTTTTCCAACTTGTCCCGTTTTTTCAGACCGTGAACCTCTGCCGTCTTCATGGAGCCGAGTGTCCTAGAGGTTATTGGCCGATGATGAAAGTGTCACACCCAACAGTGCCTCTGAATCCCTGCCATGTGAGTGATGCATGTGAAGTGCACATACTTGTTAGAATAACAATGCCGACCACACGCAGCTTAGCGGCCAGGAGATTTAACAAGCCTTTGGCCTCTGTGTGAAAATTTTCCAACAGGTTAACTTTGGGTCTTGTGAGCTGTGATGATTAAGTGATTTGTAGGTTGTTTCAAAAGCCTAAAAAATTCATGCTTGCATGTAACGGTAACATTCAGATGCATCCTCTGACCAAATATTAATTGATTATTGAAACAATATGTTAAAAGCCATAGCTGAATCATTGAATGCATCTCTGCAACAACGTCAAGGACGATGATAAAAAGCATGTTGAAAAATGTGGAGTGAAGAACTTCAGAGACGTTGAACCAGTTTAAGACGTAAATATGACAAGATTCATGAAATTTTAGAACTAGTGAACACAAAAATAATCCAACATCCAATGTGAATGAACGTTGGCAGACATATTGTGTAGGAAAACACAGAGGCTGCGACGTCCTGCAAAATAACATTGATCAGATTTCTGTGTCATTTAGAAAAAAAGTTGATAAAATAGTTTTAAAAAATATTCTTTATTTCTCTAACATTAAAAGAAATTTTATAACGATTTTTTAGTGGATTGAATGGTATGTTGGATTATTGTCAAAGACTATGAATATTCCTAATGTGCCAGTGTAGTGCACACGAAAGCCCAGAACTGACCTGACCTTCCCTACAAGAGGTTTGCTTTTCTTCAGCTCTCTTGAAAATGTCCTCCCTGTACTCCCAGTAAAAGTAACCTCTTATTCCTCAGAGGAACCAACCTGAGATCTCCAAAAGATGAGATGCTTATGACCTTGTTAGCTGGTAACTATTCATTGCAGATTTTGACATGTGATCACCAGTATAATTCAGAGTGTAATCTGTTATGTTATCAAACATAAACAACATAGAAGCAGAACAGATGAATTTTATCTCTTTTTTTTCTGAATTTAATTTTATCATTTTGTCCACAGCTGACTTTTAAAAGCTGTTCTGTACAGAGCAAAACCTCCTTACCATGAGGTTTATTTTTGTAGCTTTGATAAAAATATCTTCACAACACTGGGCCTAAGGGTCAGTGAATTGCTCCCTTCGTTCTGGACTAAGCTCACAATACAGGGTCAAAAATCCAGCAGATCTCAGAAGAGTCTTCTGGGGGCATTTTAAGAGTGTAGTAAACCCATGACTGTTCTCGATAACACGTGAAGGTTCCCTGACTAGGACACAAAGCGGGTTCCTTACCATGTTGGCAGGCAGCATATCTGGGTGCTGGGCGTAGCATGAAAGAGCCTGCTAATAGATGTAACATCCCATGTCCCCCTCCCCTAGGGGTCCACTATGCTGAAAAGGATTACTGCCAAGTCAACTAGCCCAACACTAAAGTCTGTCAAAAATCCTATTTTTTACCAGCAATAAGCATCTTTTGCTAAGATCATAGCCTTAAAAGAAAACACTAACGTTTAATATATCCAATCCTTAAAATTACATCAGCATGTCAGTCATTACTCAGATATTTCCTATGGTCCAAGGGAAGGAATACTTTTTTTTGGTATTGTAACGCCTCTTTATAAGACTGTAACTGAACTACTACTGCAAAAACAGGGAGTGAAACTCGACAGCCACCACTAAAGCTATGCCGAGTTTGACCTCTGTATGAACTGATGTGGTGGAGGCAGTGTGAAGTGGAAGGTACCGTTTCATCATCCAGATATTGCACATTTGATTTACACATGTTGGGAGCCACTCACCTTGATCCATCTGTATTACAAGACCAGAACTGTGACACTATTGGTTCCCTGTTCCTAGAAGTCTTTAACATGGAAGAAATGGTGTTCAGTAAGAGTATTGGGTAATGATTTGCAAATCAAAGATGTCTGTGATGTCTAGTGGTGGGAAAATTCATTTTGTTTGGGGGAACTCATTGGTTTTGCCTGTCAATTGCATGGAAGTAGACTAAAACCTCTTTTTGTATCCCTTTCTGCTTTGCTGCTTGCAGGTTCATTTCATTCTTTACCTTTTCAGTTTGCTCTACTTTTACTTTTTTTTTTTTGCTTTGACTTCTAAGCATTTTCCTGCGCTGTTATGTTTGTGTGTTATGTGAATGATCACCTGGTGAGAGGTGACATCACCTCTCAATGGATGTTTTCAGACCTGAGTCTGAATAAAGGTCCATGCAATCATTCTTCTCAGATACCTCTCAGATAATTTTGTCTGAAATAGTACCCAGAGACACACTGAGAGGATTACATTCTTCATGTTTTTTATTAGCTCAGAGCACAACATCTGCTTCCTGTATTTACATTTGGTTCTCCCGCACTGGGCACATCTGACCACATTCTTGTGCGGTTTGCAGTGAAAGGTTCTGGATCACTTGGAGTTATCTCTGTGTGAAAAGAAACCGAACCTTCCAAAAGCGTTACCAGTTAACAAACTCATCAACTGATTCAGGCCAAAAGAAATGAACTACAGGTGTATTAAAAACTTCAGGTTTAAGAGTCCTCCTCCACACCAATGCTGAAACTGGTGGTGGAGGTACATAACTGCTTTATAGAGGTGGGTTTATGAATTTAAAAGCATCAACAAATATAGAAACAAAAGCATTTTATGAACAGTAGAGATGTGCATGTTTGCCTAAAATAATTTCCCTGAGGACATAATAAGGCTTTACAAAGAAACCAAAACCCTGATGCAGTTTTTTTCTACAGACTGCAGAACAAAATTAGAGAAGATACGGGGAAATACTCAGAAGGCATGTGAACGTTACCTTCAGAAAAATCTGTAGAAAGATTTTGAAAACCATTTAACATTTACTTCCGCTTTGCGGTAATGTGTCAAGTAGTTATTATGTAACAGAAAGTGAAAGACTCCCAAGGATATGAAAAATTTGGCAAAATAACAAATTTTAAGTCCTTGGATGAAAAACCCTCCAAATGTAATTTTTCTCGGTTGATTCGAGAAAAGCTCTCAGTTTGACCTGGCTGTGCTACGCTGAGGCATTATAGGTTAATCTAGAAGATGCTTCGCTGTTGGGTTGTAATGGTTCTGATTTGAGGTTTCTCACTGTGAGGTTTGATAGTAAATCAGATCCACACGTCTGTGCTGGAGATTTAGGCCAAATTGGCTCCCTGCAGTTCGGGATAAGAGGCTCTGCCTTAACGTCCACTAAATCTTCATTATGGGTAAGCAGAAGGAGCTAAGGTCAACTTTAAAACTTGCATCTCCATACTTCTGATAAAAAAAACTTTAAAAATGCCCAATCCAAACTGTTGGCATTTTGTCATAACTAAAAACTAAAGACTTAGTCTACCTACTACACATTAAAGCCTAATTGATACATGTAGTCCCTCCCTCAACATGAGGTGTATCCTCAACACTTAATATTTAATGAAAATGTATTTATCAGATTAATTTCACCATTTATTCCACATACATTTTGATTTCAGAGATTCTTGAAATTATTACAGGTTATTTTATTCCAGCTGCAAACTTGAATTTACAGTACTTAGCCTGCAGACTAGTGTCAGAAACACAGACACAGAAACACAAAATGTTTTTAAGTCCATACCGTGCAGAATGAAATATTTCTATTTATCTGGTTATTAAGGTTTACTGTGAGTCCTTTTGGCTGTATGCCACTTCAGGGTCATTGCAAACAAAGGAAACAGAGGAAGGAAGACTCAGCGGGGCATTAAGTGATTCAGCAGTTATAACTGCAACAACTGTGGCTGGTACTTAAATCATAGGATTAGCCCCAGGAATCTGAATAAGCCTTTAACAGCCTCGACCAGCAGAACCCCCCCCATCTCCCATACTGGTTTGCCACTACCAGTTGAGCCGTGCAGCTGGTAGTGACCATGTGGACATCTACAGCAATATTTCTGCTAGTGAAAATGTTTTCTGAATAACTTATAAAGTTTATTTATTAAATTTTAGCTGCTTTTTACTCCTTTTCAGGGTGATCCATTTTCAGAGGAATGTTTTATTGTTTAGCCATTTCAATCTGACCTATTATTCACCCAGGCATTGAAAGGCTCCAAAACCTAAAGCCCTAATCTCACCACTATGCAAGTCTGTTCAGTATATTCTGCATATTAGGCTGTCGAATGTGATTCTGACAATTGTTGAAGTTAGTGCTCTGCTTTCTTGAAAATAAATGTAAAACACTGATGTGGAGATTGTGAAAGAGACACTTCAGTTGTTGAAGGTTCATTAGGTGACAAGGTGAAGGCTGTGAGGAGCAGAGAGTGGAAGTGATAAGGTGTTTAAAATTACCTTTATTCCCACTGAAATGTATAAATAAGGTTAAAAATGAGAATATAAAGTGTTGCAAAACTTGCACAACTACTCCACTTAAAAATTCAACTAAAATGTTACAACATAAAGTAAAATATCTAAAGAGCCAGGAGTGGGAAAATATAATTAAAATAATAATTACTAAAGAATTTGACACCTAGAGCTTCTCAATAAGATACAGCTGACACCTCACAGTTTAAATACACAAAATTACTCATACCTCTAGGAGATTTAGGTTAAATGAAGTCCTTTAATTTTACCAAACATGTTACTTCTGGCTGGAAGTAATTATATGTTTTGGAGTGGCCCAGTCAGTCCCAGTTTGAATCTAATAGATAACCTGTGGAGGGTGAAAAGATTAGGGTGATGGCAGCACTGAGATCCCATCAAAAGTATGAAAGCTTTTTATGCACAGATGATGTGTTTTAGAAAAGCAATTTAAAGCGCACATTTTTATACCTTAACTAGAGGATGAGAATCGGAGAGTCAGGAGTTTAAGAAAAGATAAGGGTGATGGCAAAGAGGCTTTCCACACTCAAAGACTCATCACCAAATTGTTGAAATACCAGAAGAAGGATTTGATTGTTGTAATGTCAATAAAGATTTTCATTGATTATTAAAAGGAGTGTAAATAAATAACTTGCAAAATTATCTTTTGTAATAAAATTATACATTTTCTCCAGACAGAAGCTCCTTATAGATGGTTTTATAATCTTTAAGAGATGACCGCCTCATTTACAATCAGAAACAAACATCTTGGTTGGAAAAAAACAGTGTTGTGTCGATTTGTCCTTCATAAGAACTAGTTCTCAACAGAGTTCAGCAAAGTTAACATGAATTGATTCATGTTCATAGTTCACCACCTATGTATTATGAACTAAGTTTGATGCTCCAGCATGAACTAATTGTTGTTCATTTATCATAAAATGTACTCGTACTCGTCGTCTTCCGCTTTATAAGGGACCGGGTCGCGGGGGCAGCAGACTCAGCTGAGACACCCAGAAGTCCCTCTCCCCAGGCACCTCCTCCAGCTTCTCCGGGGAGAGCCAAAGGCGTTCCCAGGCCTGCCGAGAGACATTGTCCCTCCAGCGTCCCCTGGGCCGTCCCCTATCTCTAAGGGAGTGCCCGGCCACCCTGCGGAGGAAGCTCTTTCTTTCGGTCATGACCCAAAGTTCATGGCCATAGGTGAGGGTAGGAACGTAGACCGACCGGTAAATCGAGAGCTTCGCTTTTCGGCTCAGCTCTCTCTTCACCACAACGGACCGGCACAGCGCCCCCATTACTGCGGCAGCCGCAGCGATCTGTCTGTTGATCTCCCGCTCCATTCTTCCCTTACTTGTGAACAAGACCCAGAGGTACTGGAACTCCTCCACTTGAGGCAGGAACTCCCCTCTAACCTGAAGAGGACAAGCCACCCTTTTCCGGTCGAGAACCATGGCCTCAGACTTGGAGGAGCGGTCCAGTGTTCCACGGCCAGGATGAAAACCACACTGCTCCTCCTGAAGCCGAGGTTCGACTATCGGCTGGACTCTCCTCTCCAATACCCTGGCGTAGGCCTTACCAGGGAGGCTGAGGAGTGTGATCCCCCTGTAGTTGGAACACACCCTCCGGTCACCCTTCTGATGAAGGGGGACCACCACCCTGCTCTGCCAGTCCAGAGGCACTGTCCCCGACCGCCACGCAATGTTGAAGAGACGTGTCAACCATGACAGCCCCACAACATCCAGAGACTTGAGATACTCAGGGTGGATCTCATCCACCCCCGAAGCCCTGCCACCGCGGAGCTTTTCAACCACCTCGGTGACTTCAGCCAGGGTGATGAAAGAGTCTAACCCCGAGTCCCCAGCCTCTGCTTCCACCAAGGAATGCATGATGGCAGGATCGAGGAGATCCTCGACGTACTCCTTCCACCGCCCAATAATGTCCCCAGTCGAGTCCAGCCCCTCTCGAGGAGATGGGTTCCAGAGCCCACGCTGTGGGTGTAGGTGAGACCGGCTGTTTTTTGTCAATATCTCTCGACCTCCCGCACAAGGTTAGGCTCCTTCCTCCCCAGCAAGGTGACATTCCACGTTCCTAGAGCCAGCCTAAGCATCTGGGGATCGGGCCGCCGAAGTCTCCACCTTCGTCTGCCAAGCGAGATCTGGTGGCTGTGGAGGCCATTTGAGGACAGTGAAATTGCGGATTTGTCGGCTGCACATCCATGATGTGAATCTCCCGTTCCACCACATGCCAAGGGTGCTTTATTGGATTGAGATCTGGTGACTGTGGAGGTCATTTGAGGACAGTGAACTCATTGTCATGTTCAAGAAACCAGTCTGAGATGATTCCTGCTTTATGACATGGCGCGTTACCCTGCTGAAAGTAACCATCAGAAGATGGGTACACTGTGGTCATAAAGGGAGGGACATGGTCAGCAACAATACTCAGGTAGGCTGTGGCATTGACACGATGCTCAATTGGTACTAAGGGGCCCACAGTGTGTCAAGAAAATGTCCCCCACACCATTACACCACCAGCCTGAACCATTGACACAAGGCAGGATGGATCCATGCTTTCATGTTGTTGACGCTAAATTCTGACCCTACCATCCGAATGTCGCAGCAGAAATCAGTACTCATCAGACCAGTCAACTTTTTTCCAATCTTCTATTGTCCAATTTTGTTGGACCTAGATTATTTGCAGCTCTAATCAGCATGGAACCTGTTGCATTTACATTGACTCGCTGATGGTTGGATTTATGACTTGAAGCCCCGCCTCCAGACGTCAGTGTCTTCTTCCTCCTGCAGACGCTGGTTCGCTTACAGACCGTCAGTAAATTTTTGATCCAAACACGCTGTTTAATGGTGGTATTGTTTGTGTGTTTTGGTGGAAATGATCAGCTGATTTTATGTGTAATCAGTTGGCTTAGGATGTTATTAAATACAGCTCTCCACCTTCAATTCAGAAAGCAGATGTGTCCTTTTTCCTTCAGCCTTCAGGGATGGTTTATGATTTGTAATTAGAAAACTTATATTTTGGTTTGACCCACTCCAGCCATTGTAATATTATTGTAGTCGTTCCAGAGTTTTATTAACTTTTCCCTGCAACACCTCTTGGAAAACCTTCTCATTTCTCCTGGTCCCATGGTCAATCAGTAGACAGCGGTCTGTTCACGTCACATGTAGTTTCGACTCAGCCCCGATCAGACCTGCTCAGGAGCAGGGACCAATAAACTAGATACGGATACAGAAAAAACAGTAATGGAAACGCTCGCAATGCGAGCCGTGTGGAGCCAAGTAGGGCCAAATCGAGCCAGTGGAAAAGGGGCATTAGAGTCCATAGAAACGGGGCATATTTTTTCCTCTTTCTTTAGTTAAATCTATGAAAATACCAAAAGAAAACCAGAGTTTGGCATAAACAAACATTTTAGCTCCAGCCAAGTGATTCCTGAAGAGCTGAAAACTCAACATATTGTAGTTTTCTGTTTTCTTTCCTGTTTTCTTAAGCTTATGACTTTCAGATTCTCATCCACTAGTAGAGGTATAAAACGTTGCTTTTTATATTGCTTTTCTAAAACGCATCATTTGTGCATTAAAAGTTTCATATTTTTGATGGGATCTCAGTGCTGTTCACTTGTTTCTAAAGCTTTTATGAATTTTGGTTATTTTTTCAGGTTCTCTGAACTTACTTTGTTGCTTGTTTCTTACAAATTGTTTTAGGCTTTGGGTACCTTTTCAGTCATTATTAGCTGAGAACTTGGCATAAAGTAGATTATGAATTGAAGGATCATTCATCTCTGTTCCTGTTGTACTTTTATATCCTGCTGCTAAAATAAAAAAATTTCAGATTATGTTTATTTCCTGCAGATTGTTGCTCTGATCCTTCTTCCTTAGCCCTCTGTATGTCCATTTTCCTCGGTTCTAAAGCTCACACGGCCCAACACATTGTTCTGTCATGTTGAGGTACAAGGACTGGACTGAAACTGAGAGAAAAATAAGACAAAGCCCACAGAAAAAGGTTTCAGAGACCCTGAATAACTCTGAAGACTTGTTAACCAAGACCTTTTTAAATGATTATAGGAAAGTTAGTCGACTTGTTGGGAGATATATGGAAGCAGTCCAAGCAGTGTAGTAATGGTGTTTTTATGATGCCAGTATTTGTTTAAATATATTGGCTCACTTATCTGATGTCTTTCATTGCTCATCTTTGCAGGTGTCCTTCACACGGTGACCTCTGATGTCCTCGGTTAAACTCAGAACTGAACCATGGTCATTCTGCAGCAGGTAGGTGCTGTTTGGCAGGGTTTTTTTTCTCGCTCAGTTCTGCTTGTTCTATTCCTTTGTTTGTAGCGGTCTTGGTGTTTTCTCTGTTCAGTTAAACTTTTCAGTCATTTTTCCTCACATTTAGTAGATTAAAATTAGAATAAGTCACTTTCAGAGATCATATTATGTAAGGAACTGTAACTGAGTTACGTATACATGGTTTCTGCTGTTTATAAGAGTTTGTTAGTTATCTGCATGGCTGTGTAGTTTTTGTTTTCTATTTACTTTGCATGCAGCCTTTTCCTGCTTTGTCTGCATTGATTTTTGCAATTTCAGACTTCATAAAGAGGAATATAAAGCTGCCAATGTTTCATTATAAGTCATCTTACTTTAAAATGTATTTGTATCACTCATTCCTAACAGTGGTTATGAAGATACACATACATCTTTATGCTGCTGTTTTTTTTCTGTCCCTCCATCCCCTCTGAAGATCTAAAAATCTCTGCATCAACCTAGCCAGTGACACAGCCCTTAACGAGGCCTGTTTAAACCTCAGATTACCAGAAGGTAATCAGCCCATCAGTTAATGATCAGATAGGAAAAAGAGATGGTGCCATCAGCTAAATTAACTTTAAAATGCTTTGACTAGGGTTAGGGCTTTATCCCCCCATCACAGAGAAATATTCTGCTTGTTTTTACTTCATGCAAATCCAGTGAACTGTTCTGGTGTATGAGGAAAATATGTTTGGTAGGATTCAGTGGGTTAAATTGAAACTGAATGCAGTGAACTGAAACAGAGTGCAAAAAAATGATATACATGCAACTGGGTGAAAAATAAAAAGTATTTTTCCTCACTGTGTTGCCAAGTCTCAGAACGGCTGATGCATCAGCAGGATTTTATGTATTACTGAGAATCTGGCCATCAGTTTTCTTTATAACGAGGATTTGAGCAGCTCTAATGATGATAACTAACCCTTTATTTCTATAAAATAAAGTATTTCACCTTTATATTATAGAAAATTGTGTGGCCTGCCCTCATGCATAGCTCCAACCTAGAATCTTAATTCATTCTTAAGTAATTCTTAGACTACTTCTGAAATTAATAACTTGTTGCACTTTGTAACATGGGTTTAAATACCCTTTAAAAATCCCACAATCCTTCCTTGTCTAGTTGTTAGGGAGATATCATGACTGTGGGCTGGAGAACCTAGTTTCCTCCCTCTGTTGTCATGGAAATATTCAGATTTTTGCTAACTGAACGTTGACTATTAAACCACAGGTAATAATACCCTGATAACACTATAAGGAATGAACTGTAATCTGCTGAACCTAATGAGGCAGAACTTATATTGGACTCAAACACCTTTCTAAGTCGACTTTAAACGAACCCAGCCAACATTACAGACTTGAGTTTTTCCATAGTTAATATTTGTGCAGGTTTGACTCCTGCTCAACATAATTGCCACTCATATTGACTCTATATGACTCCATATATGTTAATTTAGGAAAATGTAATTATACAAAATTATCCCTTATAAATTCTGGAATATTTTTGTCGTGCTGGATATTAACTTCTGGGCCAAATCCTGGTTGGCATGATAAAGGTTAAAGGTCATGGCAGGACAATGGACAATATTCTGAACAAATGCGGCTTGTTTGGAAGGGTTGAAGGAGAGAGAACATGGACCAGAGCAAAGATGTTGTGTATAATTCTCAGCACCTTGTTTGGATTAAAACCAACCACAGCATTTGAGCACAAACACCTCATATCAACTGTCAGCTACGGGGGTGAAGGAACAATCATTTGGGCTTGTTTTGTTTACACAGGACCTTGGCATCTTGCAGTCATTGAGTCGACCATAAACTCTTTTGTTTACCAATGTATTCTAGACATAAACGTGAGTTGTTTGTGTTTGTTGGTGTTCTTGAGCAGAACTGGGATCAGAAGCGAGCCCATAAAGGGACTTAATCAGGATGTTTCACTATCAGAATCAGCTTTACTGCCAAGTTTGTACAGGCAAACAAGGAATTTGACTCCGATACACTTTGCTCTCAGTAAGGAAATTGTTTTATTTTTTATTTTATTTGTATATATAATAGTGGAAATTAAGAATATCTTTTCAAATGGACATATTTACACAATTGACTTTACAATAGAATATAATGTGGGATCAGTCCAAGTATGCATTGTGTTGTTCTGGAACTCTGACTGTCAAATGTTTATCAGAGAAACAGCCTGGGGGAAGAAACTGTCTCTGTGGCGGCTGGTTTTAGCAGACGGCCCACCTGAAGGTAAAAGCCTAAACAGTTTGTGTGCAGGGTGTGTGGGGTCTGCAGAGATTCTAGCTGCCCTTTTCCTGAACCTAAACCTGTACAAGTCCTGGATAGAGGGAAGGTCAGCCCTGATGATTCTCTCTGCAGACCTATTGGAACCACACAGTGCTCATGATAGCTCACACATTTTCTTTTTCAATCAACTGATTTCCCAGACATCTCAAATAATTGGAGGGACCATCACAGGAAAAGACTATTCCCCAGTCTTCTGTTGTCAATCCTTGTGTTTCCTGCTGACTTTCAGTCTGCACTTGGTGTTTTTCTTGGACAGAAGTGTTTTTTACTTGGGGCCTTAATTTGTCTTCACCTCACTGTGGTGCAGGTGCACTAGCACACACCTACTGCCAATGTTGAGCAAGCACTGGTGTTAACATGGTTCTGTAGCGTCCTTCTCAGGAGGAGACATCCTGAAGCTTTCTGGGCCCTCTTGAACATACTGCATCTCTCAGCTTGATGCCATCAATGATCCAGAAACTGTTTCAGCTGTAATATTCACGCCAGCATGTGAGACCGTTTTAATGTAAAGTGATGTGTGGACGGTTTTATCTTAACTAGCAGTAACAAAAGAAGTGTAGCTGGTTTTGTATCTTAGATCCTGTTTCCATCCTAATGAAAGTAAGATTAAAAAGGGAAAACATGTGTTAACAAGCTCTGGCTGTTTCAACCATGTCAAAATATCCCAATGTTTGGCTGTGAAGCCCTAAAATCTGTGTAAACTTCACAATCTTCAGCTGCTTCATGAGTTTTCCTTCTACTTTAAAGCCACTCTTAGGTAAAATTTGTGGTATATGATTGAAATAAAGTAAATACGTTCTGAAGAGCCACAAACTTTGGTTCAGGCACTCGTTTCACCCTCTGCATTAATTTTAATTAATTACTTTAATACCATAAAACTGTATTTTCTGTTTTAGCCGTACAAATGTACATCAAATATAATAATAGGATTTCTTCTTTTAAAACCTACCCAGGTTTTGAAGGATACTGTGACCTAATTAGACTTAATTACCTGCAGAACGGAGCAGATGGCTTTTTCTTTCTGCATTTCATTAGAATTTGATTAAATCCACCGTGTTTGTTCTAAAATTAAACTTTACTCTGTGTTACATGCCTTCCTAATGTTACATCATGGTCCATTTGGCTTGAAGTTGTCCAGTTTTAAGCCTTTTTCAGACTAAATCCTCCAATTCATTCAGCTGGCTGCTGAACAAGTATGTAACTCTGATACTTTCTGGTTATTCAACATGCAGATCCAAACAGACGTGGGCACAAAACAACAAGATATGGTTACATGACAACAAATTCACACCAGGCTGGTTTTAAGTGTGCTTTTTATTGGCTTCAGTTCCAGCTTTATGCTTTCAGTTTGCCAGGTTTAGACACTAGATGTCGACAGTGATCCTCTTTGGGCTTTAGATTGAACTTTTAAAGTTGTTGGGTTCTAGACGGTGTTCATGCAGTCATTGAGTGAGTGATGGGATCCTACCAGGACAGGTCACCAGTCCATCACATCCTCAATATTTACTCTATACTCTATACTCTATTATTAGATGCAGGTAACTGATTATCTGGATTTTTTCTATCTGTTATATTGTTGCATTCATATGATTGACAACAGTATTTTATTAACATTAAAATTGTTCTTTAATAAAGATGTTTTATTTGATCCAATCCAAAGTCACCACAGCTGCCTGCCAGGATATTTAAAGCACTTATTGCTTAAAATGTTTGTTTTGCTTTTTTTGTTGTAAATCATTATTGAATAAAGATCAGATCTACCACTCACTAAACAAGCTTCAGTAGGCTCATGTCTCTGGTGACATCATAAAAGGCATGAGGCAACTGATCAGATTTCTTTTAAGGTTTGTATTTTCTTCCTGTTTTATTTGCATGTTTTTAGTAAAGTTCCTTCTTCAAAGATGTTTATTTGTGTTCTGTACAGCTGTAGTGAAACCTTTGACCTGTGTGAGAGAACTCTCGGGAATCTCGGGAATCTGGGAAACTGGTCAACAGTCAAACTCATGGAGGCAGGTTGTGAGGAGGACCGGGGCAGATTGGAGTGGCCTGAATTTGTTATCAAAGATCTTCAGGGATCATTTTGAGCCATGTTGTTATAAAGACTACGTCGCCTGGTCGGTGCAGTCTTTATCAGGTCCCAAAGATGTTTCCTGCAGAACTGCTGCATCACCTGCGTCCAGGGCATCAGACCTATAATGAGCCCAATCCTACCAGTTAGGGCCACCATGCCTCAATCTGCAGTACAGACTACACCATCACCATAATTACTATCAGATTCGGAGGGAAGGCGTAAGAAAAAATTCCCATCCTTCGTCAGTCAACAGAGGAATGCTGTGGTAAACTAAGCTAGCATGAGTTCAGACTGTGTACCATTCCACCGTAGTTGTAAAGCTTGTCACCGGCCACTTTATTAGGTATACCTTGCTAGTACTGGGTTGGACCCCCTTTTGCCTTCACAACTGCCTTAATTCTTCGTGGCATTGATCCAACAAGGTACTGGAAACATTCCTCAGAGTTTGGTCCATATTGACATGATAGCATCACACAGATGCTGCAGATTTGTCGGCTGCACATCCATGATGCGAATCTCCCGTTCCACCACATCCCAAAGCTGCTCTATTGGATTGAGATCTGGTGACTGTGGAGCCCATTTGAGTCCAGTGAACTTATTGTCATGTTCAAGAAAACAGTCTGAGATGATTCGTGCTTTATGACATGGCGCGTTATCCTGCTGGAAGTAACCATCAGAAGATGGGTACACTGTGGTCATAAAGGGATGGACATGGTCAGCAATAATACTCAGGTAGGCTGTGGCGTTGACACGATGCTCAATTGGTACTAAGGGGCCCAAGGTGTGCCAAGAAAATATCCCCCCACCATTACACCACCACCAGCCTGAACCGTTGATACAAGGCAGGATGGATCCATGCTTTCATGTTGTTGACGCCCAATTCTGACCCTACTATCTGAATGTTGCAGCAGAAATCGTGCCTCATCAGACCAGACAACGTTTTTCCAATCTTCTATTGTCCAATTTTGGTGAGCCTGTGTGAATTGTAACCTCAGTTTCCTGTTCTTAGCTGACAGGAGTGGCACCCGGTGTGGTCTTCTGCTGCTGTAGCCCATCTGCCTCGAGGTTCGACGTGTTGTGCGTTCAGAGATGCTCTTCTGCATGCCTTGGTTGTAACAAGTGGTTATTTGAGTTACTGTTGCCTTTCTATCAGCTAGAACCAGTCTGGCCATTCTCCTCTGACCTCTGGCATCAAGAAGGCATTTGCGTCCACAGAACTGCTGCTCACTGGATATTTTCTCTTTTTCGGACCATTCTCTGTAAACCCTAGAGATGGTAGTGCGTGAAACTCCCAGTAGATCAGCAGTTTCTGAAATACTCAGACCAGCCCGTCTGGCACCAACAACCATGCCACGTTCAAAGTCATTTAAATCACCTTTCTTCCCCATTCTAATGCTCGGTTTGAACTGCAGCAGATTATCTTGACCATGTTTACATGCCTAAATGCATTGAGTTGCTACTACGTGATTGGCTGATTAGAAATTTGTGTTAACATATATATAGTGGTACAAGGAGAATGCTGCAATTACTCATTTAGCGAGGGACGAATACGCACAGCATCCAGTCAGACGGAAAATGTAGGCCAGAACATAAATGGATTCCTACCAGTAACATTTCTGAAGATGAACGTGGTCATTGTTATTGTTTACTCCGTCCACAGGAATGGTTTGGGGTCACTAGACTCAGACTCGAGCTCAAACACGTGAGGTTGAAGCCCGTGCTACTCAAGTTCATCAGAATCTGTGGAAATCTGTCAAAACTCCGTCATCCATAATACCACTTCCAGCTGATCAGCTCCATTGTTGTGCCTCTTGTGATGTCATCAACCCAAATATGCACAAAGAAGTTTGGTGGTTTTTGTCTTCTGAGCACTTATTTAAATGTTAGCATTTTTTGAAATCCTCCAGTGAAAATCTGCTGTCAATGTAAATTTGTTAGTTAAAGAAATGCACTACTGGATTCTATCCAGTGCATATTATTTATATTTATTTATTTATTTATTTTATATGACGCAGCATCGAGGTTAATTCATCATATTTTTCTAAATAAAAATATATGTATGTAAAATGTGATATAACATAGAATTAGTGTTTATCTATTAAAGATCTGTTCTTATAGACTCATCTGTTTAAAACTTGAACTCCTTGAAATGCCACCTTTGCTTTGTTTGAGGGTTTTGTATTTAATGCAGCTGATTGATTCTGTGCTAGTTTTTCTGTTCTTTTGTTCAGCGTCTTGTTTTTATCTCTGTCAAAGCCTGAAATTTACAAAAAATTAAAGCCCTTCTAATATTCCTGCATATTAACTGGATGTGTTTTGTTTATTTTTTTATTGAAACCATGCAAGGATTAAATAATTTCGTTATTAAAGTCAACCATTTTTTAGTTCTATGACCTCCAATTTAAAAACAGACTATTGACTCTGAAAGCTGGTGTTAGCAGCAACAAAATTATTTTTTGGGTTATGGTGGCTTTTTTTTTATTGTAAAAGAAAGTAACTTTACAAAAACATGAAGTTAAAACAGTTTAATGAATTTTATCTGCATTAATTCTTTACAGAATCATTCAGCTTGGCAGTGTTTGGCTCCAACTGGAAGAAATCTAACTTTCTTAAATGTAAATGTGAATTTCTATCATGTAACAGCTCATATATGTATACGTTTATAAAGTAACTATACTATATTGCCAGAAGTATTGGTTCCCACCACTAAATCAATGAATTCTGGTGTTCCAGTCACTTCCATGGCTTCAGGTGTGGAGAAACTTGACTGGCCTGCACAGAGTCCTGACTTCAACTTTCTTGAACACCTTTGGGATGAATTAGTGGAAGCTGCAGTTCTGGTTTTCTCATCTAACTATGAACACACTCCTAAACCTTGTGGAAGATGTTTACAGAATAGTTAAAGTTGCTGTTGCTGGCAACGGTGGGTCCATCAACAAATTGGACCTCATAGATTAAGGACAGGATGTCAATATAGTGTATTTTTTGCATATGTACTGCCCCCTTCTGCTTTTTTTTATTATTTCTGCAGATCTTCTGGATGGGGTGGGGTATTGTGGCTCTTGGACATTTCGACAAAAACAATGCCAGTTTTTACTATAATTAAATTTTAAAATAAGATAATTAAAGTTTTGTTTAGTTTTAGTAATAGTGATTCTTTTTGTTGTGTAATTAGTTCTTTTCTCCTGAACCTTAAAATCTAAACATACTTTTTTTTCCGGTGCAGGGGGACTATGTGTGGTTGGACCTTAAGACAGGTCGGGAGTTTGACGTCCCAGTCGGAGCTGTGGTGAAACTCTGCGACTCTGGACAGATCCAGGTTCTGGATGACGAAGGCCAGGTAAGTCCTCGACCCAGCAGGAGCAAAAATCTGTTATTTCACAGAGTTTGAGGCCTACTCAGTTTAGTCTTCTAGTTCACGAAAACAGCACAGATGAAAACAGTTAATTCAGGGTTGAACCTGATGTAAAACTGAAGAAATAAAAGGCAGTGAGGTGTAATGTCGATACATTAAGACTTCAAATTGGAAAAATTAGAAAACTGAGAAATACTTTTTAACGAAAAATGTATAGAAATAATTATTAAAAATAATCAATAATAATTAAAACTCGTACTCGTACTCGTCGTCTTCCGCTTATCCGGAACCGGGTCGCGGGGGCAGCAGACTCAGCAGAGACACCCAGACGTCCCTCTCCCCAGACACCTCCTCCAGCTCCTCGGGGGGAGCCCAAGGTTTTCCCCGGGCCACCGAGAGACATAGTCCCTCCAGCGTTTTCCTGGGCCCCCCCCGGGGCCCCTCCTCCCGGTGGGACGTGCCTGGAACACCCCCGAGGAAGGCGTCCAGGAAGCATCCGTAATAGATGCCCGAGCCACCTCAACTGGTCCTCTCGATGTGGGGGGACAGGGGCTCAAAAAACCCGAGCCCCTCCCGAATGGCCGAGCTCCTCACCCTATCTCAAGGGGGAGTCCCCGGCCACCCTAGGGGGAAGCTCATTTCGCCGCTTGTATCCGGGATCTCGTTCCTTCGGTCATGACCCAAAAGGGTAGGGTGGGGAACGTAGACCGACCGTAAATCGAGACCTTCGCTTTTCGGCTCAGCTCTCTCTTCACCACAACAGCCGCACGCCGCCCATTACTGCGGCAGCCGTCCGATCCTCTGTCGATCTCCCGCTCCTTCTTCCCTCACTCGTGAACAAGACCCCGAGATACTTGAACTCCTCCACTTGAGGCAGGAACTCCCCTCCAACCTGAAGAGGACAAGCCACCCTTTTCCGGTCGAGTACCATGACCTCTGACTTGGAGGAGCTGATCTTCATCCCAACCGCTTTCCCTCGGCTGCGAACCGCCCCAGTCATGCTGTAGGTCTTGGCTAGAGGGGGGGCCAGCAGGACCATGTCATCTGCAAAAAAAAGAAGAAATCCACTGGTCCCCAACCGACCCCCTCCCGCCCTTGGCTGTGTCTAGAAATCCTGTCCATAAAATTATGGGAAAAGGACCGCGCAAGGGGCAGCCCTGCCGGAGTCCAACGTGCCCCCGGGAACAGGTCCAATTAGTGGCCGGCAATGCGGACCAAACTCCTGCTCCGCTCGTACAGGACCGGGGTGGCCCTAATAAAGGGCCCCCGCTTCCATACTCCTGGAGCACCCTCCACAAGGCATCCGGGGACCCCAGTCGAATGCCTTCTCCCGGTCCCAAAAACATGTGACCGGTTGGGCAAACTCCCATGAGCCCTCGAGTACCCAATAGAGGGTATAGAGCTGGCCAGTGTTCCACGGCCGGAGAAAAACCCACTGCGCTCCTCCTGAAGCCGAGGTTCGACTATCAGCTGGACTCTCCTCTCCAATACCCTGGCGTAGGCCTTACCAGGGGGGCTGAGGAGTGTGATCCCCCTGTAGTTGGAACACACCCTCCGTCCCCCTTCTTATGAAGGGGACCACCCCCCGGTCTGCAGTCCAGAGGCACTGTCCCCGACCGCCATGTAATGTTTGAAGAGGCGTGTCAACCATGACAGCCCCACAACATCCAGAGATTTGAGGTACTCAGGGCGGATCTCATCCACCCCCGAACCCCTTGCCCCCGCGGAGCTTTTTTAACCACCTCGGTGACTTCCCGGGATGAAAAAGTCCAACCCCGGCCNAGTGTGATCCCCGTATTGGGAAACACCCCTCCGGCCCCCCTTTTTATAAAGGGGGACCCCACCCCGGTCTCCCAGTCCAGAGGTACTGCCCCCCGACCGCTATGAATGTTGAAGAGGGGCCAACCATGACAGCCCCACAAACCCAGGTTTGAGGTACTCGGGGGACTCATCCACCCCCAACCCTTTCCCCCACGGAGCTTTTTAACCACCTCGGTGATTAGCCTGGGTGATGAAAGAGTCCAACCCCGAGTCCCCAGCCTCTTTCCACCAGGGAATGCGTGATGGCAGGATTGGAGGAGATCCTCGAAGTACTCCTTCCACCCCATAATGTCCCCAGTCGCGGTCAGCAGCCTCCCACCCCGTATAAACAGTGTTGGCGAAGCCTTTTCCCCCCTCCTGAGGCGCCGGACGGTTTGCCAGAATCGCTTCGGGGCAGACCGGTAGCCTTCTCCAGGGGCCTCACCGAACTCCTCCCGGGCCCCGAGTTTTGCCTCTCCACAGTGGGGCCCCGCACGCTTGGGCCCCCCGGGTCCCGTCAGCCGCCTCAGGAGTCCCACAAGCCAAACAAGCCGATAGGATCCTTCTTCAGCTTGACAGCATCCCTTACTGCCGGTGTCCCCCATTGGGTTCTGGGATTGCCGCCGCGACAGGCACCGCAGACCTTACGGCCCGAGCTAGGGGCAGCAGCATCGAAACAGATGCGGAGAACATGGCCCATGGGGACTCTATGTCTCCAAACCCCCCGGAATCTGGTCAAACCCTCTCCGGAGGGGAGTTGAATACATCCCGGCCGAGGGCTCCGCAGGCTTTCCCAGCAGACCCCCCAATGCGCTTGGGGCCCTGCCAAGTCTGTCCGGTTTTCTCCTCCTCCAGCGGATCCAATCACCCCCAGGTGGTGATCAGTGGACAGCTCAGCCCCCCTTCACCGAGTGTCCAAAAAACATGCGGCCAAAGGTCTGAAGACACAACAACAAAGTCGATCATTGACCTCCTGCCTAGGGTGACCTGGTGCCAAGTGCACTGATGGACACCCTTATGCTTGAACATGGTGTTCATTATGGACAATCCGTGACTAGCACAGAAGTCCAATAACAAAACACCACTCGGAATCAGATCGGGGAGGCCATTCCTCCCGATCACGCCTCTCCAGGTGTCACTGTCGTTTCCCCCGACAGGGATGTGACCCTCTCATCCACCGGGGTAAACCCCAACACTAGACGGCTGAGCTGGGGGGCAACAAGCAAACCCACCCCAGCCCGCCGCCTCACCCCATGGGCCACTCCAGAGTAGAAGAGAGTCCAGCCCCTCTCAAGGAGATGGATTCCAGAGTCCACCGCTGTGCGTGGAGGCGAGCCCCGACTATTTCTAGTCGATATCTCTCGACCTCCCGCACAAGCTCAGGCTCCTTCCCTCCCAGTAAGGTAACATTCCACGTCCCTAGAGCCAGCCTAAGCATCCGGTGATCGGTCCGCCGAGGTCTCCACCTTCGTCCGCCACCCAATCCTCTTTGCACCAGTCCCTCACGGTTCCCCCTGCAGGTGGTGGGCCCACTGGGGGATGGCCTCGCGTCTCTCGTTTGGGCTTGGCCCGGCCGGGTCCCGCGAGGAGCAACCCGGCCACCAGGCGCTCTCCGACGAGTCCCGACCCCAGGCCTGGCTCCAGGGTGGGACCCCGGCTCCGCCGTACCGGGCGACGTCACGTGCCTCGATTTAGTGGTCCTCATGAAGGATTCTTGAACCGCTCTTTGTTTGACCCATCACCTAGAGTCTGTTTGCCATGGGAGACCCTACCACCAGACAACATAGCCTCTAGCATCATTTGAACACTCAAACCCCTCCACCACGTTAAGGTGGCGGTTTAAGGAGCTCTTTTTTTCATTAAAAATTGAAAATTGTGTTTGATCTTACCTTTATTTGTAGCCTATATGAAGTCCATGAAAGCAGGTTGCATTAATTAAGTCTTTTAAAATGTCCTGGTTCTCCCTCATCTTTCCACTGTGGACACTAATGTTCAGCCAGTGTTCAACGCCAAGTCAAATTCGTGTACTCCACACTGTTTCGGGTATACCACTCTGGGTGAAAAAGGTGGGTTACCTTTCTCCTGCTTGTTTGAAACAGATCTTTCAGCTCCGGAGTTGGTCTTCCTCCTGTTTCAACTAAAAATCCAGTTTAGAAAAATTCCTAGTGTTAAATTCCAGTTTTGAGAAGTAATCTTCCATTTAGTCGGACTAAATTTAAATAAGAGTAAGGTTACAGGTTATGTCGGTGAAAACCTCCTGCCTTAGCTGAAGAGTACATAGCGACGTGCCGTTAGCTGTCTCTGCTTATGGGGCTGCATGGTACTTTTTGCCTTACCCTGTCCATTTTCACTGTGCATTTATGGCCGACTAGAAAGATTAAATATGTCACACACTTTCATTAAATATATTAGGCAGACTGTGGAACGTCAGCATAGTTAGTACACGTGTAATCCAGCATGTATGTTGGCGATATAAAGAGAGACAGCAATGGGCATGCGCCAACTGCCTGCTTCAGTCAGTGTGTGTGACACAGCGCCATCGGTGGTGAGGCACAGCTATTCACTGCCACACCTTGCTTTTCTCCCATGTATTTATAAATCACCGAATGGCTTAGCACCAAAGTACATTAAAGGTTTGTTGTTGTCGTATGAACCTTCCAGACCACTCAGGTCTTTTGGTTAAAATCTAGTCTGCATCCCCAGAGTCAAAGCTAAACATGGAGATTGCAAAAATCCAAGTTCATTTTCTATGAAATCCCTTTTTGACAATTTTATCTGAGCCAAGCTTACTGGTCTTTTTATTTGTTTCTCATTTGCATGACAAATGTCAACTGAAACCTATAAAATGGTATTAGATACATGGTAATTAGTTTTTCTTCTCTGGGTCTTTGATTTCTGCTTCCTCTGGGGGTCATCAGTGCTCTGAGGGCCCTGAGTGATTGCAGCGTTGTCTCACCTCTGTTCGCCCAGCGCCCCATGCCCTTGTCTAATTTGTTTTCTCACCATGCAATTAAAAATGCACCATGGGAGGAGAGGGTTGATCAATGACACCTGGCAGCGACTGAAAAAAGGGCCTATCTTTCTGTTCATCCATCTATAAACACCTACTGTCCATTTATCTGTCCATCCACATACACATCAGCCCCTTGGCTAATTCGTTTACCTTCACCCACTGTTGATCTTATGTCAGCTAGATGCTTCTGTAAGTAGGTGTGTTTGAGTCACCAACAGGTCAAGGTGATTCAGTTATTTATTCAAGTTTGTCTTTAGAGATGGAGGCTGTTGCAGGATATATGAACACACAGATGTGCACAGATCAGGAGACGTCATCCATGAAGGACTTCAAAACAAATTAGCCTGGTCTGACACCTAGAAAAGTTGTCAGGAGTCCATCATATAACCTTGCAACTCATTGGAAGAGAAAGAGAAAGTTATTGCAGTACAAGAGAAATGTTGTAAAAAGGAATAAATGAAGTCAAATCAAAGTTTTCCTTATCTTAACCAAGTAGTTTTCCCTGAACCCTATACTGTTACTATTTAGTCAGACACAGAGATAAGTAAAGCCTAACGAGAGTTTTTGACGCCATTTCATCACACAACAAGACAAGCAAGAAAAATGCTCTCACTTGTTGCAAATGTTGAGTATTTAGTGAATAACTACAGGGTTTTTATACTGCAGACCAATTTAGATACCACAGATTTTACCTTTACCTTTTACCTCAACTAATAGATAATAATCCAGATGTTTAAGAACACAATTGGTAAAGACGAAAAGAATGCGCCAACTTCAAAGCTGATAATAAATAAAACATGTATGCCATGTTATTGTAATAATAAATTATACAATAAATACAAATATACATCATAAATTTGAATTCTTTGTTTTTTAGACAGAGCACCTACTCACTTATGGCTCATTTATTTCACTCTTTGTATGTTAAATTTGATTTGGATGACTGCAATTTTGTGGTCTAACTCAGTTGTAACTCAGTTCTTCACTGGATTATCCCAGACGATGTGATGCTGCTCGCCCCCTCTAGCCAAGATCTACAGCATGCACTGGGGTGGTTCGCAGCCAAGTGTGAAGCAGCAGGGATGACGCTCAGCTCCTCCAAGTCTGAGGCCATTGTTCTTAACCGAAAACGGGTGGCTTGCTCTCTCCAGTTTGGAGGGAAGCTCCAACCTCAAGTGGATGAGTTCAAGTATCTCGGGGTCTTGTTCACGAGTGAGGAGCCAAGAGATTGGGAGACTGACAGATAGATCGGTCTGGCCACTGCAGTAATGAGGACGCTGTACCAGTCCGTTGTGGTGAAGAGACAGCTGAGCTGAAAGGGGAAGCTCTCAATTTACTGGCCAGTCTACGTTCCTACCCTCACCTGTGGGCATGAACTTTGCGTCATGACTGAAAGAACGAGATCCCGCATACAAGCGGCTGAAATTAGTTTCATCTGCAGGGTGGCCGGGCACTCCTTTAGAAATAGGGTGAGGAGCTCGGAGTAGAGTTGCTACTCTTCCACATGGAGAGGAGGTAGTTGAGGTGGCTCTGGCATCTGTTTCTGATGCCTCCTAGAAGGTGTTCCAGGCACGTCCCATCAGGAGGAAGCCCAGGGGACAGCCCAGAACACACTGCAGGGACTATGTCTGTGGCCTGAGAACATCTCGGGATTCCACCAGAGGAGCTGGAGGAGGAGTCTGGGGAGAGGGAAGTCTGGGCGTCTCTACAAAGTCTGCTGCCCCCACGACCCGGTCGTGGATAAGTGGAGCACGACAAGTATGAGTCTCTAACATTATTAAAAAGTCCATGTTCCAACCCCTAAATATTCAATTCCACCGTTGCTAGTCCCATGTGATAACGTTTTTCTCCACCATAACTGGAAAGTCGATGTGCCATGATTTGAGGGTGTTTTGGGGTTTTTGTTAAGCTTTAGTTAATACTATTCTTAGTTATGTTTTTGGATCATGCTTCGGTTGATTTCTAGTTCATATTTTGCAAGTTATGTTCCTCTTAGTTTTTATCATAGGATTTCTTTTTTGTCCCAGTTATGTTTCGTTTTAACTCCCAGCATCTGTCAGTCATAGCAATCAGTTTCATTCGGTCCACCTGCATCGTGTAATCAGTCTCTACGTTTCACCTGCACCATGCTCTATTTATACACTGCCATTCTGTTCATTCTGTGCGGAAACATTCACTCTGTGATCGCTCTGTTCATGCCAAGCCTGTCTTGCCTGTCTGTCCATGCCTGTTTTTGCCACCACATGCTGTAGTGAGTTTCATTTGTTAAATCTTCTTTTACATCATGATGCTTCCTGCTCATCTGCATTCTGGGGTCCTCCGCCACACCAGCCATGGCACCATGTTCTATTTCTCTACCATTCTTTCATTATAACAGGAAATTCATTGGTTAATGAATTCCTTTATTTCTGCGGTTAGTGGAAATCTTTGGTTTCCACTAACAGCAATCTTTGACTTCCCTTCTTTGCTAGATTATTTTCTCTCATCAAGGGAAATCCCATGTTCTATTCCTCTACTACTCTACTCTACTGTTTTCCTGTTTTTGTTTTTTCTAATGTCATTTCAAGCTCTATTATATTCTGGTGATTCTAGTCCTTAGCTATTCCAAAATGACTGAAAGATCAACATTACAATTTCTATCATCTTTGGAAACCCTGTGTGATTGGGATTCCATTGTTCTATTTGTCTACTCTTTTTTCCAGTTCCATATGCTTTAGTCATTCTGCATGAGTATTTCTAGGTTCTATTCATCCACTATGCATTGCCATCTCTGGAATCCCCATATTATAGTTCCTCGTTGTTCTCTACCCTAACCGGAAAGTCCATGTCTTCCTTCTGTTCCTTCCTATGTCATCACTGAAGTTCAACATTTTATTTATCTATCATTCTTCAACAATGTTAAAAAATTACGACTATTCTCCTACCATTACAGGAAGTATTAGTCCTCTTCCATTGTACACATAGAAGAGGATTCGCCTATCATTCTTTATCAACTGAGGCCTCATGCTCTGCTTATTTACCATTTTCAACCATCACAATCACTTATAATCTGGAGAAACCCCAAAGTTCAACATGCACTTTGTGTCAATTTATCATGAACTGAACTGAGCGAAGAGTTACATGTGAATGTTTACATCTGTCACTCAGGACTTCACAGGTGAGTTTTAAAAGTAAAAAGATGGTGAAGAAATAAATCGACTCAGCACAACAGACGAGTCTGTTGGATGGTATGATCAAAGTCTTTACTGGTGCTCTTAATCAGATTCCTCAGGGAAGCATCATCACCAACATCTGCTTGGAAAAATTTGAGTTTGCACATGAGCCACCATATGCTTGGCCTGCAGCATCTATGGGTGTGTGGCGGCAATGGTATGGACTGTTGTTTACACTTCTGTATTTGTGAGTATGTGCATCTGTGTCATTAGTGCAATTAATGGCTCATGTAGAAGAACTGAAAACTTGAATATGTCCCCCGAGTGCTGTGATTATGTTTCTGCTGATGAAGCAGATGCTGCACATGCAGCCAACTATGTTTGTTATAGTGTGCCCAGAAAATATGACAACAATTTTTTAGCTTGTTTTTCAAATAATTGACAAAAACAAGTCTTCCAGCATATCTGCATTCAGGCATTCTGCCATCAGATTTAAAGTAGTAAATCTTAGAAGCTAAGAAAGATAGCTCCCACCACCAAAAATGTTAGATGCATTTAGGTTATTTTCTATTGCCTGACTTGTTTTTCATCTGTAACTCTTCTATAGCACCTTAAACCAAAAGTTAATTTTTGTTCCGATCTGTCCGTAAAGATTTTCTTAGCAGCCATGTTTTTCATCCACATAATCGTCTATTTTCAACTGTTTTCCTTGATTAGCTGTGCTTTTCCTTTAGTCCTGTTATGTTCACCATTGTTGAACAGTTTCTTAACTTGTGAAATCATGTAAACGATGGTTTAACTTCTATATAATCAAGTGTGTGACATCAAGTATAAATATTATATACATGTTTTCTTTCACTGTAAATTGGTGTCATATTTTACTTACCAAATCATCTCTGCCATTGCCAAACAGTCTTTGGTTGAAGCAGTAGGATGGTGTGGGGAGTCATCTTGTTTCCTGCAAACACAAGCCTTGTGTTCATTAGAGGCAATCTCAATGCAGATAAATATTAGTTTAAAATTGACAACCGGTGCAGTCCCATATATCCTTTGTGAGGGACTCAACTCTGTCCTCTGACATGTCAATCCTCCCCCCAGACAGCTTGGTTTATCAGACACCGATTTTGGGAATGGAAAGGATGAAATGGCTTTCCTGCAGTCCAGATCTTAACCCCACTGGACACTTCTCTCAGAGGAGAGAATTTATCATGGGCGGAACCCGCATACTCAACTCTGCTGCTCAACCCATAAATTAATTTTCCTTAAATGTTGCAACAATAAAAGACAAATAAACAGCATTTCCAATGGTGTAAGATTCATTGCCAAGAAGCACTGTTGCACTGATGCAAAAAGAAAAATCGTCTATATAAACAATTTTTAACTGATAGAATTAGTGAGGCTGAACTAAAGTACAAAAAAATACAAAAATAAATTAACATGTATTTTAAGAGAATGTAAACAACAATACTATAATAAATTACTCAATAGTAAAATAAGTGATATTAGAGGTATGTGGAAGACAGTTAAAAGTATAATAGGTGGAGATTGCAAAAACTTACGTTATTCGAAAGATTTTGTAGAGAATGGTAAGGTTATTGACGATAAGAATAAAATTGTGGATAGACTTAACAGTTTTTTGTTAACACTGGACCTGAACTAGCGAAAACAATTTCATGTGGTAATGAATCACCGTGTAGTTCAATCGAAAACAATCCAAACTCAATGTTTCTTACTCCTACCGATGAGAATGAGGTTCTGGAGACCATACGGAAATGTAACAATAAAACATCACAGGTTATTAACAAAATAGATATGAGAACAATTAGGAATGCTGCTAAAGCAATAGTCGAACCATTTACACATTTGCAACTTGTCATTTCAGTCTGGTCAATTTCCCTCCACTATGAAAATAGCTAAAGTAATTCCATTATTTAAATCAGGAGACAAACATTGCTTTACAAACTACCGTCCTGTCTCCCTCTTGCCCCAGTTTTCAAAAATACTAAAAAAATTATTTAACTCAAGACTATTTCAATTTATTAATAAAAATAACTTGCTTTTCAATAGTCAATATAGTTGTCGACAAGACCGATCTACATCGCAAGCGCTAACTGAATTTACGGAAGAGGTTTCTGATTGTATTGAACTGAATAAATACATTATCAGATTATTTATTGATTTGCAAAAGGCTTCGATACCATTGATCATCGCATTTTAATTAAATGTATGGCATTAAAGGAATGCCACAAAACTGGTTAGAGAGCCACTAGCAGGACAGAAGGCAGTTCGTATAAATTGAACAATATAGATCTACATACAGAAATATCATGTGCGGGGTACCTCAAGGTTCAATCTTAGGGCCAACTCTATTTTCATTATACATTGACGATATTTGTAAAATCTCTAAAATTAGAAATTCATACTTGTCGCTGATGATGCTGCTAATATTTTATGTTCAGGTGGCGATTTGGAGAAACGTTTGTATGAAAGAACTCAAGAAAGTTACAAGTTAAGAAACTGGTTTAATATAAACAAATTATCACTGAACTTAACAAAAACTAAATTTATGCTGTTTGGAAAAGGAAATCTAATATGATGGTTCACATAAATATAAATAATACACTTATTGAAAGAGTACAGCAAATTGTGTAGTAATTGATGAAAAGCTATTCTGGAAACTACTTTATTTACGTTATCTACATTATTTACGTTATTTACGATTAAAAGTGTCTGTGTTGGTGTGATGAAACATTGTAGTTTTGTTCTTAATCAAAGTGCATCATTTATTCTGTATCACTCCTTCATAATGTCCTATTTAAATTATTGTTTAGAAGTTTAGGGAAATTGTTGCAAAACTAATTTGTTACCTTTAATCTCTCTCCAACAACGAGCCATTAGAATTGCTTATAAATTTAAATATAATGATCAGACCAATCCACTTTTTCTCCATGCATTCAATCTAAAACTGCAAGATTTGGTGAATTATAAAATGGCCCAAAACGTGTGTGTGTGTGTGTGTGATTGTGTGTGTTAGTCCATGGGGAGCGACATCATCTGAGGCAACAGGGGACTCAACCATTATGACTCACTGAAATGACATGAATTACTTCATATGAATTGATTGTTCACACTGCACAAACATTCAAAACACAAGATCTGAGCATACTTCTTACCTCTGTACTCACACTCTCACCTGTCTCTCCTGACAAATCAAAAACATAGACTAAAGTCATCCACCTGCCTCAGTCTCTCTTAAAATCTGAACTCATTTTAGATTTGACTCACTGAAATATTTTTCTAAAAGTACACAAACATAATTAAAGTGTGCTTTATTAAGTAATACACACATTTAATAGTGAAACTGTAATTTTGTACTGTATTCTTTGCAGAATATCACCGTAACTTAACACATCTATCCGTGTTGAGTAGTAGTCTAAAGTGAATGTAATAAAGGCCAGTCAGGGACATGGGTCTCAACAATGTATCCTGGCTGAGCGGATAGACAGCAGCTGTCTATTTGAAAATTTATAAAACCAGTAAAAAAGTCTAACTTAAAAAAAAACAAAAAAGAAAAAACTTTGTCTAAATTTAATGGATCATGGAAACATTTGCTCGCTGGCTGCTCACAAAAAATGTGCCAACACAAATCAAACAACGTCCTCAATGGCGGTAACTATTCTAACTAAACAATTAAACAGTGTTATGAAGGGTTAAGCCTTGTGAACTTATTTGGAGAAGAACGGAATTCAAGTAGAATATTTTTAGCAAGTTACTGCTGTTACGTTTCACTCATAGACATTAGTACATAGACGCCTCTCTGATTGGGTTGGCCCGCTGCTGAGACGTAACCTGTTATCCGCCATATTGCTGGAGGCAAGGCTGCGATGTGAACTAATAAAAATAAAGGGACTTTACATCATAAAGCACATTTTAACAGAGATTTACGTTGATGCCTCACCTTATTTATTCACACACACACACACACACACTTACATTCGTAGGTACGACGGAGAATCAGGGCCAGGCTAAAAGTTGTGTGTTTTTTTAAATTACAAGAATAAAGTTGGAATTTTTATGAGAACTCTTACAAAAAAGCTACAAAAAATGCTGCAGACGTAAGAGGCATTTTGGCTCTTAAACTAGACTCCACAAAAATGGCAGCGACGTCAGAACGCTGTTCAGCATGTATATGGTTCACTGCCAGCCACACTTTTCTTCTTCTGGTCTTTTTTTTTAGCGGTAGGGTATGAAAAGCTGCACTCTTCTTCGTAAACATTGAGTTTGGTTGGCCTTACACAGTTGTAGCGCCGCCTACAGTAACCTGGTAGAGCTACTCAGAGAACCACTTCGTCCAAAAGCATTGTTTTGATAATTTTTTTTATTATATACACAGCAGAAAAATACTGAGGTCCGGACCTCGGTGTCCTCAATGGTAGCTACAGCCATGCTTGGAGGGAAGTGGTTGAAGTCCTTATAGACGAGTACATTAAATGCATCCGTAAACAGGCGCATGCACACCATGTGTGTGTGGGCGCTTGGGTATAGGTGATGCACAGCCTCAAAATTCATAATTTATAAAACAGTATATAAATATCTCTGTAAATAAAGGTTTCTGATCATTTGTATGGGTGCATATGGTGGTTTATTTCACATATTGTCAATGTATAGTTTGTATATGAGGGGAGAGATGTAGGATGAGAGTGTTTTTGGGCCTGTTTTTGTTTGTTAGTGTTGATTGTCAGTGTGAATATCTGTATCGTATAGTGTTTTGTTTTTGTGGCAAGTCGTGTGGAGTTGGAACCGTATAAGCATAGCTTCTTCTCCATCCCCTTTTCAAGTCATACAAATGTATAATTATAATTACAGATAACTACTGTTAACATGGTTTGAATAATGTGCTCTCTCTCTCTCTCTCAACAAAGAAATAATTAAGCAAAAGACGTTACGTTTTGTGCTATCTTGTTTTTTTGACCCAATGTTCATCTGGGCTGCCTTGGTGTCTTCATCTCTGAGGTGTTTGAGAGTCACCTTCCAAGACATTCAGTTCCAAGACCACTTCATGGTAATGCTGTCATGATGGGCAGCAAATGACAAGCTTTTGTAGGAAATTACTCTGAAGACAAATTAAACTGGGCTACCTTTTACACCGAGTGGTGCACCAGTTTGAATTATGATGGGCATTTGTCTCATACCCTGTCAATGGCCTCTTCTTTTTCACTTTTTCTTCCCTCTTTTCATTTCTCCTCACACCGTCTCATTCTCTCTCCCTCTTTTTCATCTCTGTAATTCATTCATTACAGACAAGATTTGTAAATTGGAGGTGGCAGCCTGTAGGATATCAGAATAGTTGTTCCCAACAAGGATTTGATGTTGGGAAATAAATCCAAGGATGCTGTTGGAAAAATGGCTGTTCATGTTGAGTCCATCCACATAGATCATTACTTAATTCAACAGTGCCTTTAAATAGTCAAAGCCTGACGGCAGCTGTTATTCTGACGTGTCATTTAATTTAGTTGCACAGTTTCTGAAGAAATTCCACTTTATTGCCATTGGTTGGGGGTCTGATATCAGTTTGGGCCGACTGGCTCCAGTGAGGTATGTCAGTATGTAAACACTAGCTCTTGTATAATAATGCTAACCATTCCACGTTAAAGCTAAACTTTGCATCCTTTACTGATTATTGTGAAGTTTAGACTTGTTGAAAATATCCAAGGTCACTGGATCGTTATGTGATACCATGAAAAAAGGTATACAGAAGGTTTAGTAAAAGAAGAAAAAAAAAGTGTACAGATGTTTTACATATTAGTCAACAAAGATCATAATGCACTGTGATTATAGAGCTAAAAACATGCTATGGCTAATATTACCCTGCCTTTGCATTCAGAAGGTAATCAATGTGACTTTTGAACTTGCTAAATTTTAGTAGTCTACAGAGGGCTTAGAACATTGATCAAAAAGGTTATAATTGTATTTATGTAATCAAAGTTGAGAATTTGTTATGACTTGTGTAATGAATAACTGAGGACCAGAAATTTCAGCCGGACACAACAGGTAGGATTCAAGAGGTTTAAAGAAAACTCTGGAAAACGATCGACAGAAAACCACCAGTGGCAGGCTCAGGAAGCTCTGAGGGCAGACAGATAGATTAGTGGCTGAGCAAAGTACTGAGAGTAGTGACAAATTCAGAATAAAAGCCACTAACCTTTTCAGAATCCGTTGAGGTATAAGAAACCGAATTTCGGCTCCTCAGTGTGATGATCCGGTGACAGCGGAACAACGTCACACAGACTCTCAGGTTTGTACTCCCAGTGTGCAGTTGTCAAGGAACAGAAGCTGGGTCAGAGCCAGGGAAACGGTCAAGCGACAGGATCCAAGGGAGAGGCTTGAATCGTCGGTCGGGCCACAGAAGCAAGGTCATGAACGGGGAGGAAGATTCAGGCAGATGGATCCAGGGATGGGTTGGTCGGCCGGTCGTTCGGGGACTGCTGGACATTTACGAACACAAGGCTTTTGATAATCTGGCACTGTTTGTCTGCCAGATTGCTGCTTATAAAGGCAGGTAAACAGGTGGAGCTGGTGAGGTGTGATTAGGGAGCTGGCTGGGAAGGAGCAGCTGAAAGCAATCCTCTTAATAGCTGCAGCACAGAGATGATCAGCAGGCAGACAGAGATGATGCAGACAAACAGTGCAGAATCATAACAGCTTGAGCATTTTCAACGTCTTAACATGCTAATGCTAACATTAACATCCAGACTCCATGATAAACTATTCAATTATATCATACAGTGCAATAAAATACATAACATGGATTGTCCAAAAGCTAATAAACTATGCGCACTAAACAGAATGTTACCAAAAAACGCATCCTCTTTTAAACAAGGACTCAGATGCAGCCATTTTTTGCCTTTGTAAAAAACATACACTGTTTTTAATCGTTTAAAGACAAGCAGGACTCATTAAACAACTCTGTAGCCCAATTTGCACATAATATTTAATCCTTAATGCGCCTTTACCTGAATTTTGGTCTTACTGTAGAAAGTGCTTATTAAATCATATCAAATTAACCGTATAACTAAAAGTATAAAAAAAATAGATGTTAGTGTGTGTCATCAATATGTGTCTGGAGGATGCTGTTTTAATCTAAGATACATTGGTTTGCTGTTTGATGCACTCTTTAATTAGTTCAATAAACACTCAAAGTTGATCTGTCCAACATTAAAATTTACCCAGGCGTCTGATTATAAGTTTGTATTAAATAAATATATTTTAAAAATGATGTTTTGACTAGCGGGGACATACACTCTCAGCCACATACTGTTTTTTGTTTCCAGTTTGTTGCCAGTTCAAATAATTTCCTAAACACATTTCTTTCCTTCGTTCTTCCTGCTGGGCTTTGACTTACAACAACTTTACAAAACTGTCATTCTTGTTTTGTAATAACTTTCTATGTGGCTCCCTCAGTCTGATAACAAGGACAAATGATTTTTCTGAAATGAGTAATGTCCTGAAACAAACAACCATCTGTAACTTTCCTCTGACTGAGCAGAGCTTGTTGGTGCCTCCATCCTGATCCATCATCCTCTTCAGCATCATGACCTCTTCTTCTCACCCTGCTCAGTCTCTGTCAATAACTGATTTGACCTTTTGTGTAAGCAATTAACCTAGACTATTAGCTCTGATTAAATGTTTATCGAACCTTTAGGAAAACAGAGTCCTAAAATGGTATGAATCTGTACCATGAGCAAGGAGATCTTACATCAGATAGAGACTGTTTCTCTGCTGAATCTGTTTGATGCAATTATGTGTGCATTGATTCGTTACATTGACAGGCCTGGGGTAACAACAAGAGCTAAATTAAAGAGTTTAATTAATATCTGTAGGTTGAAGAACATGCCAATATGCAATGAAACAGTTTACAAGGAGTTATTTTAGTGTCAGCAATCATACTCCTCCTTGCTTCTTGCAGATTCCTTATGATGTTGCTTTTTCACGCATAAAATGTGCGATAAGATAAACTGAGTAAAATACAAAAAAAAGTTTCAAACGATGATTTTATTCATTAGATAACCTGACCCTATGTAAAAAAAAAAGTAAATGCACCTGTTTACATCATGATAGCTTTTAATTAGCTACAGGCCTGAAAACTACCAGACGTGTAGAATCAGATAATTTAAATAGAACTTGTATGACAACATGAAGTAGGGTAAAGCACATAATGTCCCAATCTTAAGAATTACAAGAGCGGATGAAAAACAAAGTTGTTGACATCTATCTGTTTGGAAAGGTTTACAAAGCCATTTCTTGGCAAAGGGTTTGGGAGTGAATCATAGTGAAAGCCATTATCCACAAATGGACAAGTTATGGAAAAGTAGTGAACCTTCCCAGGAGTGACCAGCCTACCAAAGTTAGTCCACAATTAGTCCAGGAGTGCATTATCCACTCATCCAGGAGGTCACAAAAGACATCTAAAGCCCGACAGGCCTCAGTTAAGATCATTGTTCATGAGAAAGAGAAAGAATAACACAGACTGGGCAAAAATGGTGTCCATGGGAAATATCCAAGGCTAAAACAAGCGTAACATAAAACAAAAACCTGCCAAATTTAAAAAAAAAAAAACATTTTGATGAACCCCAAGACATTGGGGAAAGTATTTTGTGGACTGATGAGACCAAAGTATTTTTTTTTTGTTTCCCTTTGAGGTGTAAAACTAACACCACATTTGAGTAAAAAGCAACCAGTCTGTCAGTCAAACATGGTGATTATGTGGTAGTTCGGCTGCTTTGCTGCATAAGGACAACTTGTAATTTCTTTAGAAGACAATCCTGAAGGAGAATGTCTGACCATCAATTTGTGACATTTATGCAGCAGTACTATGATACACCAAGCAAGTCCACCTCAGAAGGGCTTAAAAAACAGCATGATGGTGTTGGAGGGGCCTAGCCAAAGTCTGCACCTCAAAAACCCTCTAATGCAGCTCAATGAAAACATTTTTGGAAAGAGTATTGGGCCAAAGTTCCTCCACAATGATGAACAAGACTCATTGAAAGTAATTGCAAACACTTGATGACCGTTGCTGCTTCAAAGTGTGGTACACCAGTTTTTAAGTGTGCTTTTTCACCTTGGGCCAGGTTGGTTTGGAAAGGCTTTTCCCTTAATAAATTAAACCATTTATCCTTCCATCCATTTTGTATACCCGTTTATCTTTGCAGGGTCGTGGGGGGCTGGTGCCTATCTCCAGCCGTGATTGGGCAAGAAGCAAGGTACACCCTGGACGGGTTGCCATCCTTATTAAAACCTGCTTTTGGTATTTACTCATATCATCTTTTTCTGATATTAAAATGAGTTTGTTGATCTGAAACATTTCCGACAATAAAATCAAAAACAGAGGCCGTAAGGGGGCAAATACTTTTACACAGTGTGTTCTGTATGTTTCTCTTTCCCTTCCCTCTCTGCTGTGTTGCTGCATTCTGTCTCCTAATTTAGTCCATTTCCCATTTTCCCTCGATCTGTCATTATGTTTGTAGCCTGAAGTGCTCATTTTTTGTCCTTTAAAGAGAGGCAACACTGGCTCAATTAGATGAACACTTTAATCTGATGTGAGGCAGGGGCATTGATAGTTTCTGCTGAGATTGAATGCTTTATCATTATAGGAGCACAAGTGAAAACCATATTTTTCTTTGCTTCCTCCCCAGAGGCTGCAGCAGCTTAAACGGGACATACTGTATTATGTACCACCTCGGTTTAATTTCTGCAAATAGCATTTATGCTGTGCAGCTGTGATTGAAGCTGTCAGTCACTTCTAAACTGGTTGGAAGAGGAGGAAATATAGAGAATTAAAATTCTTAAATAGCCACATCCATCCAACTGGTACTAGAAGTTCTTCGAGCACGTTTCCTAGCTTGCACTAATCTGAATAAATTTCAGTTTCAGGACTAAAAATGCTGCTGGAAAATTCAGGCAAAAATAATGCAAATTAGAGCAGAAGCCTTGTGTTTGCAGGTTTATAATCACTCTTTGGTCAAACTCTTGTTGGATTTGTTTTAAACCCCTTATGTTTGACGAACAGGGACCTGCTTTGATGTTAGTGGACACAGTGCATTGTGTCCATCTGCCAAAATAAAGCAAATATGGAAAAATGTCTTCATGTGTGACACTTAAGTGTTGTGGAAAAATGATATTATTCAAGCATTGTTATGGTAAGAATCAATCAGTAAGGGGTATTAAACATCTTACGTGATAAGATTTACAGTTCTAACCAGAATGGCAGTGTCATCGTTTTTGTGGCCGACTTGACCCACATACAGAGACACTCAGAGAACAGATCACAGGTTAGTTTCTTTAATTCTTTTAAGTACAAATAACAGGCGTGGCGAGAGCCTCAGGCAGGTACCGGAAACTGTATGGGGAAGAAACAGGACAGATGAGACTTAAGCATTCAACAGTTGAGTTTTACGTTGTGCTGAGAGCTTACAGTTCGGGGTGGATGTGACCCGCCAGGGAGAGAGGCTGCCCTGGGGACCGCTGGAGCTTCTTGCGATCTTGATGTGGCGGGCCGTTGGAGGGTGGACAGGGTTCGCTTCTGACTGACCTGGAGAGCCGATCCGGGCTGACTGCCAGCTGGATGCCTGATCCAGAAGTTTACTTGGCTTGGCTATCGTCTGTTGCTCTTCTCCTCAGGGGAGCGTGCCTTGGTCCAAATTCCTGGAGTGAGCAAACAAGAAGGTAAGTCAAAAATCTCAGATCCAAAGGAAGCTAGCGTTCTTAGACATAAATCTGGCCAGATAGTTTGTACCGCAGAAGGCAAAAACAATCAGGCAAAGAAGTGCTGGCAATCCACTCTCATATAGCTCTCCAGCTGATGATGGAACGAGCCACACCTGTCGCACCCTCAATTCTCTAGCTCTAGCAGCACCTGAGGATAGAACAAGGTTAGCAGCAGGCACAGCAAACACCCCAGACTCTGACAGGCAGAGAGTTTTCCGTGCCTCATACAGTCAGTAAAAGGCTTTTATACCAAGGAAGGGGAAAAAACTACAGGAAAGTCAAGTTATTATGATAACTTCCTCTTTTGTCTATTCTGTTACAAGTGCTGTTTAGCAGAGAACCTTAAGAATGGGAACAGAGAAAACCTATCCTACACATAAGCATAATAAAAAGAGAACGTAACCCATAAATTCAAGACAGTCATCAGCTAATAATATAACAAAAGTTAAATCTTTGTCTTGTGTGATCATGAAACTTTTCTCCAGATGGCACTTGTGGGCAGTGTGGGCAGGCAGCTACTAATTTCAGTTGAGGTTAAAAGTGTTGATTTTGAAGCAGTGGTTTCCCTCTTGTCCTGGTGTTCTTGTCATTTTCAGTTCATTGCAGACTTGAGCTTTGGTGGTTCCTGGGTTGCTCCTGGACTTGCAAACTAATTTGCTTTTATCAAAGGGGAGAAGTTTGAGTCTGCAGACTTTGTCAAAGTGGTGACAAATGTACTCCAAACTAATTGTTTTTTTCGATCAATAGTTTGAACTGAGGATTTTGGAATCCAAAAGCTTTTTTCGGCTTGTGTAAATCTACAGTTCTCCCTTCTTTGTTGAGCAAAAATAATGACTGAATGTAGAGGGAGCTCATGTACTAAGGAAGCAAATGGGAGGAGAGGACTGAATACGAAAAGCAGAACAAGGAAAACACTAGGACGATAGAAGAGACTTAATAACTAAACAGAGCATAAACCTACACATAAAGACTACTACAAAAACTATCATACAGAAACACAAGGAAAATTCAAAATACAAAATTCAAAGTAAAATCTTAGAGAAAGTCTTCAGTATCATAAAACACCACCAGGTAAACTGGGAGACAACTACCCAGAGGTCCCTGGAGACAATGTGAAGTCTCTGAAGGGCGAGCCAGAGGCAGCAGGGACCATTGGCAAAGCTCTGGAGGATGGCCAGATGGATTTGAAGTTTGTGTAGGTTGATCTAGATTCTAGATGGTTGATTCTGGGCCCGACAGGCACACTTATAAAATGCAAGAACTAGCAGAGGAGAATCATCATCCACCCCCGTCAGAGAACTTCGGACCAGTCACTGGATGAGCTGGGCCCTTCCAGGAATGAGGCCTCTGTATATGGGTTGCTACCGCTACGCCACACGCTGCGTCGCACCACACCTGAGCAGGGTCTTTCTTGACCCAGTTGGAGATGCTTGGAGCACCCACACATGAAGGCTAACACAAAAACTACAGTCAAACTGATCCCCACTCTTGAGAGATTTATGTTTAACAAATCTTTCATTTTGAACAATGAAAAAATTTTTTTATAAAAATATATTATATATGAATATATAAAATATATATATTTATATATATATTTATATATATATTATGTTGTATGTATGTATATAAAAATATTTTTATATATATATCTTATATAAAATATATATATATATATATATATAAAATAGTATTATATATAAAATTTGTATGTATGTTAAAAAAAAAATGAAATGTATTATTAATATGTATGTATTTGATGTATGTATGTATCTATTTTATTTAAAAAATATGTGTATATTTTGGAAAAAACAAAAAGGACAAGGTCCAGGGGATTTGCCTGGATGGGATCGGATTACAAATCCCTTTCCAAAACCTCTGATATCTGTTTCCCACACTACTCCAGATCTGGAAAACACTAAAAGCAAATCCCACATTTCCTGATACTGTAAAGAACCCCTTCTTTTCAATTCAATGTATTGAGGTGCTCTGAAATACCTGTGATTGGACTGAAACAGATTGGCCTGCCAAGTAAAGTCTCTCCAGCCAGTTTGCTTATATGTTTGAAATGATTTGGGGAGGAGAGGACCAGTGAGAAAGATCCACAGTGGCAGTGGGCCTGAGACGGGCGTCCCCAGCCACCCACCACGTTGCAAAGCAGTAAACAGATATGACAGCTCTCGGCAAGATGGGGCCCTCAGTCGCAGATTTCCATCTCCCCAGGCGAGCTCTGTCCTGCCTGCTCACCTCAGTATGTTTGCTCAGAGAAAAGCCCCAGTAGCTCAGCTTAACACCAGAGGAAAGCTTAATATAATTCTCCCACTTTCACAGATCTCATCTTCTTAAATCTCTACTAAGTGGGAGAAGAAGGGAAGAGAGAAACATGCCAGTCTGAGTTCCTTTGCTTTCCCCACCAGCCCTTCCTCTATACGCCCCTCTTTATTTTGAATTTTGCCCTCCTCTTCCTCCTTCGTGTGTCTACAGTAATGAGCAGAGCATGCAGAGGCTTTAGCTCTTCCTCCTCTTTCCTTTGCTCAGACCTAGGCTGTCTGGGAGAGGAATAAAGCAGAAAGCTGTTTATTCGGTTTTCACTCTCATTATCTGCAGCGGCGAAGGTCAGTCTATCGATACACCTGGGCGTGCTGCTCTTTAAGACGACAGGTCTTTCAGAGGTAGTGAGTAAAATAATCAAAAATTAGGAGCACTTCTGCCATAGCTGTTAATGTCAAGCTGCGGGCTCAGCAGGTCGTCTCGCTGCAAGGGTGGAACGCTGAGAAAAGGGTAGGAATACATGCTGATAAGGTACTCATCCACAATTGGCACAGTTTTTTTCAAATATCAACTTTTGCATATTCATGAAAAGACAGTGGAGTCAGCCGCATTTGATTGAGATTACACGTGATAGACCAAGACAAAGTAGCACATAATGGTGAAGTGGAAGAAAAGTCATTCATGTTCAGTGTTTACAAATAAAAATGTGAAAGGTTTGTTGTGCATTTTGTTCAGCCCTCTTTACTCTCATAGCACTAAATACAATCTAGTCCAAAGGACACCAATGTTTTCAAGCTGAAGGTCACAAAAAAGGGCCACAATTATTATTTTTTTTTATTTTCACCTACAATAAATTAAACATAAAGTATTTTAATAGAATAAACAAAATAGTCTGATTGTTTAAGAAATTGTATCTCTAAATCAGAATACAAGGGTCTTCCTAAAATGCCTTATTAATAGAAAGGCATATATATTCATATTCAATAAATCAGGATATTATTAATTTATTTCACTAAGTGAAACACTTTATATAGATTAATTACACAGACTGTATTTTAAGCCTTTATTTCTGTTAATTATGCTTACAGCATAATTAACAGATTTTCAGCTTACAGCAAATGAAAACACCATATTTATAATCAGAATATTACATCACATGCTTAAACGTTATTTTGAAAATGTTCTTTTAATCTGACAAATGAGCCTAATCAGATCGCATCTTTTAGTTAATGTGACTGTAGGTTCCTAAATTTTTAAGGTTGGTTCTTTTCTACTTTTGTTCAGAAAACAAATTTTGTGGTTGAGCAACACTTACTGGATATGGCTCACTCTTTTTTCAAATATGCTTGCTAAATAATGGTATTAAGCAAGTTTAATGAATCTGTGTGCACCAGTCTGCTTTTCAGTAAAACTTACAATGAAATTAAAGTGTAAGCAAAAGCGTAGTTAATAATAGAGAAATACTTTGTGTTATACCTAACTTATTCATTTCAGGAAGGTTTTAATTTGTCTGTAAAAATATTTCCCTAAATAAAGAGTCCATCTGCATCAACCAGCAATGGCCAAATCTGAATCATTGTTGAACTGAAAATAATCTCCTTAGCTTGATTAAAAAAAAACGTGCACAGTTTAAAGCAGAAAAAACTCATAGCACAGCAAACAAAAGACACACCAATGTACAAAAAACAACAACTCCAGAACTTTATTCTGCCACAAACAACATTCCCCTGACGTCTGATACAAGAGTTTTTATCTGCAAAAAGATCTTAACCCAATAGTTTAATGAACACCATTTCTGTCAGATTTCAAAGACTGATTGGGTCAGTATGCAAATAATGTAATAATCTGTGTTTTATAAAGGCCAAGCAGAGACCTCTGCATCAGGTGCAATTCAAATAAGCATGATGTAACAGTACTTATCACTTTAGACTGTGTGCGTCGCTGAAAGATTCTATGTAATCATTTAATTAAATTATGATATTTCAGTGTTCCTTTAGCAAGTATATTTGTGAGGATTACCATGCCTTATGGAGATATGGTCAGTCCATCATCTAAAAATGGTAAAGGTATGGAACAAACCTATTCAGACATGGCTGTCCACCTAAACTGATAGGCTGGGCAAGGAGATAATTAATTACAGAAGCAGTGAAGAGGCTTGTCGTAACCCTGGAGGAGATGCAGAGACACAAAGCTCAGGTGGGAGAATCTGTCGACAGGACAACTACTAGTGACTCAGTCCACAAATCTGGTCTTTTTAGAAGAAAAAAGCCATTTTAGAAAGAAAGGCATATGAATTCCCGTTGGCAGTTTGCCACACCCCATAGCAGACATATGGAAGAAGGTGCTCTGGTCGCATGAGACCACAATTATTAGTATTAGCTAACGGAGCATAGCGCAAGCTAGCTGCAAGGCCTGTGATTTTGCCTAGCGCATCTGATACCAATGCAAATTACATCACCGGAGAAGGTCCTAGAAAGACGAGCTGTGCGTTGTTGGAAAGGACCTTTAAATGTGACCTTGGGTGATTAAATTGCTGTAAAACCATAAGTATTTTTGAAAAACTCATTTTGGGAATTGTTTTGTAAACATTAAAGCCTCCTCTTCTGAGGGAATTAGGAAAAAAAGTGAGTGTATGACTTGATTTTAGAGAAAAACCAGCTGAACCCACTGATGGGTCCGTTAATACCAGCCAAAGTTCATAAAGCCATTCTGGCTCATTATAAGAAGATAAATACCATCAGTGTGCGTAGGGGCCTCCTAAACTGGCTGGTAGGTACCAACTCATTGCAGGTGCTCTCTCCTTCAAGGAGTGCACTCTGCTGGCAGGGCGGAGGATCTGTGGGAGGGGGTGGGGTGGTCAACCTGGGTGTCAAATGTCTTGTGTGTTCTGGGAGTTGTTCGAATGTCGGGGTGGGTGTAGGTTTTCTTCTGGGGTGGAGGTGGGTGGTTGGCCTTGGGGGGAACCACGGCTTGGCTTGGCTTGGCTCTGCCATTTTTGTTTGCCTGGCATTGATGTCAGTGGTTCTGCATCTCGGGGGTGAGTGCCGACTCTTTGCTGTGAATGCTGTGGTCTTTCTGTGCCGCCCTTCTGCTTGCTGGGTGTCATTCCCTTGGGCACGGGGTGGGCGGGGTGGTGCATCGTGGGGTCTGCTTGACTGCCTGGCCGGCCCTGGGGGTCTCGGTCCATTTGTCTATGGGAGGTGCATGTGCCTATGCTGGCCCGGAGCTTGCATTTGGATGGGCCTGCCATTTTGGGTTGGGTGTTTCGTGTTGGCGGCCTCGGTGTTGGTGTGAGACGTGCTTTGTTGCCCCACTTGCCTGGTTGTGGCTGCGGTCAAGTGCCAGGCATTGGGGACTGGGCGCTGTGTTGGCTCTGCCCCGAGCGTTCGGGGGTGGCTGGGCATGTTGGTCATGTGCCCTCCTTTGTGTGGCGTATTCTGGTTGCGCTGGGCCGGCTGGTCTGCTCTTTTTTCTGTAGTGGGGCCACACTCCTGGTCGTTGCTGCGCACGCTTCCGGCTGGCTCCGTTTTGTTGGGGGTCGGTGGCTCCTTAGGCAGGGGACTGGGTGTTGGGGCTGGGATCATGGCAGACCCTCCGCTCCTGTTTTTCTTTTTAAATGCACACTACAACAACATGCATCAAAACCACATTTGAGCGGGCGGAGGTAGGCTTGGGGTCTTCTCACACCCCCGTTTGCTGTTTTCTGTCTGGTTTCGGAGGCCCGGAGAGGAAGCGAGCCTTCTGGTCGGGATCTTGGCTGGAGTTGGGGTTCGTGTCTTGGGGGTTGTCTAGTGCTTGGGCTGGCTTTTCAGCCCTTTTAGGATCATTTGTATTGCCTTGGATCTCGGTCCCTGTGTTCGGTGCCCAGCGCCGGGCTCCGATGACGGGGTCTGGCTGGGCAGTGTGCAGTGTTGATTGAGATGTGGCCTCGCTTTGGTTGAGGGGCTGGCTGGCCTGCTTGGTGAGTCGAGGTGTGCCGTACGGGAGGGTGGGTGGCCGGCATCCTGGGGCACCTCCGGGGTTTGGGTGTGGGGTGCCCGGTCCTTGGCGTGCTGTGGTGGCCTTCCTCCAATGCTTCCTTCTGTGCCTCTTGCCTTTGGCTGGGCTCAGGGCTACGATTGGTGGTCGGGTAGGTGGGGCGGTGGAGCGTGTCTTGGGAGTGATATGTCCAGGGGTCTCGTGTCTCTGGGTCCATGGCTGGATCTGCTTGGGTGTAGATGGCTGCCAGTGGGGCCTGTGGGCTCGTCGCTGCAACTCCCTGGGGCCTATGCACTGTGGCTGCTGGGTGGTTCCCCTGGGACTCTCCCCTGCTCTTCTCTGGGGGAATTGCGGTAGTTCCGCCGATTTTTCTCCTGGGGTTCCTGTATTCTGGGGGACCTTTGGATGTCTGTGGCTCGGATCTCCTCCGTATCTGTCCCGGGTCCAGGGGGGCAGGTCTATGGCTCCTCACACTCACTATTGCATATTTTTATGGAGAAACCTTGTATACACAAGCGCACTCACACTCTGACCCACAGGTGTTTAGATTCAGGTGTTAACAGATACACAAATGTTCTATACTGAGCCGCATTTACCACTAAATACATCTTGCATTGATAAGTACACTTTTCGGTATTCTCTTCATCCTTATTTCTTTCCTCCATTCTTTTCTCCTTCTCGCCCTTTTCCTATTTGCCCACCCTTAGTCTCTTTCGTGCTTCTTTTTTTTTACTCTTCATTTCTGTCTCTGTGTCCGTAACAACTGAAATAATCCCAAAGCAGTTTCTAATAAAGTTTCTTTTCATAAATATGAAGCAGAGCTTTGAAGCGTTAGCTGTAATGCTCCGCTTGTGAAAGTAAATCTCTTAGACTTTTTCTTGGCACTCAGACAACAATTCTGAACGCTACACTGCCGGACAGGACACGGTTAAAAAAACAAAAACAAAGAAAATAAATACCTGCATTGAAGGTGAAGTGTCAGTGTATGTGGAACTGTTCAGCTAAGATTTAGGAGCATGATCAGATCCCAGCAGGTCAACCTTGTGCCGTGTACAAATGTCAGCGTCATTTAGCTCTCCAGCATCCTCCTGTCTCTCTGCTTCTCTCTCTCTCTGGTTTGTTAACGCTGCCTTGTGGAAAGGTCACCTGCTCAGGAGGATCATGGGCCGCCTCTGCCTGATCTCTTCATGTTGGAGCCAACCCTTGCATCACATCAGTAAATATGTACTCCTGCTGCAGAGTCCCGTCCTCCTGCACGCCTTACCCACTATGAAAAAGGTGGAGCAGCTCTCATTCGACAGACGTCATCTTGTCAAACTCAAAAGGGCTGTGCAAAATTTCACTGAAGAGCATGTTTGCAAAGTAACCAAGGACATGAGACGAATTGGTTATTCTCAGCACTGCAGGAAATGGATTTACTGAAGTAAATGATTTTAGATTCAAAGAGATTTAACCGGACCCAACTACACTTTTGGTTTTGGCGAATAAACAAATAAATGTTGAATCTCACAAATTGTATTTTAAATGGAATTTTTTTTCTCTGCTCAACCAGACAAAATCTTTCCTATTTTAGGTCATTTAAGTTCAGATTCTATTTGCTAAATGATTTTTCTATATACTTTCTTCAAATTCAGAAGTTTACATACATTATTATACCTTAAACCTTGTTTGAAAGTCCAGATGATGTTGACATGGCTTTGCAAGTTTCAGGTTTTGTTTTGTGTCCTAGAGATGAACATGTTGTTGGGTCGTGCTCCATTTTGGTCAGGTTAACGACTGTTACTACACCTCCCAGCATGCGTCACAGCTCAGCATCCGTCGCAGCTCTGATGTCACCAGAATTAAAAAAAACCTGCGGAAACAAACCCTTAACTGCCATTTCCAGTTGTAGTATCACAAGACTACGTTCGGAGACACATCTCAGGAGAAACTGAAGTTCACAGGAGGGTTTGCTTTTCCTCCACACCGGCCATTCCCTGAAGAGCTCTAAAGCTGGAAATCTGTATGATACATAAAGATCAGAAGATCCATATCTTGATCAAAGATCGTCAGATGCGACCCAGGCACAGATGAAAACCCACAGAGGTTTTGTTTCCAAGGAGACGAGTTTACTCCTTGTTTTCCAGTCGACTGCAACGGTTCTTAATTTTTTTTCCATTTGGACAGAGGAGAAGTTGAACGTTTTTGAGCTGGTCACGGACGCATGAGACCCTGGTTCCCCCCTGTTTTTCTTCAGACCCACAACCCATCCTCAAGCCAGTGAAGAGAAGAATTCGACGTCAAAGTAATTTCATTCTTTCTATACTAAATTTGATAGGTGTACTTAGAGGTCTGGCAGGGTAAGGCATATTTAATGTGAATTGGGATCACCACTAGTTAATCCAAGGTTGTCCAAACTTGTTTCATGCAATATTGATTAAAGTGTTTATGCTGTACTGTTTTGATTTGCTGTTTAATACTGTTGAACTCAGAAGCGTTTAGTGTGTTTTAAACAACTGAGTGCTGACTCAGTTGACGTTAAAGTAGATTCTTAAAGCAGACTGAAGCTACGAACTGAACCTCTTGTTCATCTAATAGTTTTTGGCCTTTTGTGTTCATGGAGTTCCCGTCTTGGAGGGTTTTATGACGCACTTATGTGCACTGATAAAGAAGGCGCTGCCGAAGTGGAACTCGTTGACTCCCACTGTTTTTGTTCATCTTTCCAAGTTAATCCAAATTGTTGTGTTATTCTCATTTGTTTCTTTTACCTGCTCCTGCCCAGCCAGCTCCCTAATTACACTTCACCTGCTCCACATTTTCTCCTGCCTTTATAAGCAGCTCTCTGACAGGCAAACATTGCCAGATTTTCGAAAGCCTTGTGTGAGTAGTATCCAGCGTCCTTCCCTGTCTTTTGAATCTGATCTGTTGTGTCTGGCTGAAATTTCAGGTCCTCAGAACCTCTCATTACGATTAGGTGGAAGTTGTTGACAAGAATAGCAGTTTGTAAGAAGGACAACTGATTTAATAAATTTTCACTTTTTATTTTGTGTAAGATTGATTATCTGTCGAGATAAAGTTAGTGTTCCACACCATTCGGTAAAACGGTTGATAACACATTGACATTTGTCGTGGTTTTGGTTAATAGTTATAGGAATTAACTTCATCCACAGATAAATGACTACTATACCGGCCTGGGCTCAAAGGCCGCTCAGAGTGGAAGAAGCCATTAGTCCAAAAGCAATAAAAAAACAGATTACAAATGTCAAGGACAAATTTGAAATAAATTTATCACAATGTGTACATTTTTACATAGAACATATCTGGTTTCAAGCCTCACAAATTATATTTAAACAAAATATATGCAGAACATTAATTCTGATAAGTAGGAGTAATTCAAATTGCTGCATTTTGACAAAATGATCAAAATTTTAAATGAAAACCAAACTTAAAAGAGTGAGATTTTATTTTAAAAATGCAGCAAGGAAAGCGCTACATACATAAGTAATAACTTTTCCACAGGCTTAATTAGAACATTTAGTTAGGACTGAAAACTTTTACATGGCTGCGCTTTCCAATTAATGCCAGAGTTAAAGTGCTCTAAAAACTGAGACAATAACTGAAGTGGTCCCCAACCCCCTGAGAGACACTATCAGACACATTTAACAATCCATCCAACACTTTTGATTCGGTGCAACCACTCGGCTCATCCACATAGCATTTTGTTACAAATAAAATGCTTTCAACTTGTGCATCCTGTCCTTAATGAAAAACCAACCTCCTCTCTAACCGTTTACCATTTGAATGGTCTTATTGTTCAAGATATGCAGAGAGTTTGTGGTGTCACTTAAAGTAGTCAGCATCCATTTTGCTTGCAGAAATGTTTTAAGAATTAAACATTAAAATAAGAAATTAGTCGATAATGATCGTACCTGTTTTATTGATGCGATTTACAAAAGTATCTGGCTATAAAACCTATGAGGAACACTACAGCAGCTCAGGAGGGACACTGAAAGCCTGAAGCATGAATCATTATTTATAAAAAGGGCCCGTGTCTTATGTGCATTAGTGTCGAATACAAAGTGTGCAGCTCTCTTTCTCCTCAGGCAGCATATGAATATAAATGATGGCATTTTATTCTGTAAGAATCCAGGCATGAGCTTGCGCTCGCTCAGACACTCACATTATGTAGCTGTCTGCACAAAGCCAGCACACAGCGCATATGGATGTCAGAAAAATGCATGATGAGCTTTTTAAAAAATATAAAGTGCTTTCAGCTCCAGCGTGCAAGATGTGTGGGTGTGTACGTATGTTTGTGACAGAGTGTCTTGCTGGTTTTGGTGGGCTTTATAAATAAACTTCACTTGACTTGATGTGTATCATAGGAGTCCATGTTTGCTCACAGGAAATCTATACCCTCTGAAAACATCTTGACTACTTCTTAGGTTTGGATAACTATCAAAAACATTTGTATTTTTAGCCATTATTCCTTCTGTCCGTCCATCCCCCCGTCCGTCCAGCCATCCGAAATGTAGATTACTCACAGTTGAAATATCTGCTTTAAATCATTCAATGGTGAACTTTCGTATTTATAAAATATTTAATTTAGTTTAATGAATTTAATTTATACCAATAAATGACCCTAATGTAAATCTCTGCTCATTTAACTTAGCTCAAAAGGAGCTGATAGAACCAGTCAGTCAGTCATTTTCTATACAGCCTCTTCCATAGTGGGTCACAGTGAAGTTGGTGTCTATCTCCAGCAGTCTACAGGCGAGAGGCAGGATACACCCTGGACAGGTCGCCAGTCCATTGCAGGGCAACACAGAGACATACAGGACCAACAACCATGTACACACTCATTCACATCTAAGGACAATTTAGAGAAAGACTCAATAACCATGGGCTTGAAAGTCAATATAAAAGTTAGGAAGTAAAAGATACACTCCACAAAACTACAAACAGTTATTAGGCATTTTAAAACTTTGGTTATCTTTTTGCCCAACTTTAATCAACCATATTGTCAGCTTTTCCAATGTTGGACCACATGTTGTGCTGAATATTGGACCATTTGCACGTTGCTGGACGCTACCAGGCCTTTTGGCATCATCAGCCATTTTGTATTCCAGGATAGTCCGCTACTACAAATCCCAGCGGACACTGCGTCTGATATGATGGGGCGTCCCAAGTCTGACGTCACAGGAGATTATAAAGGAAGGTGACCCTCTTTAAAGAGTTGCCTTCAGCTGGGGACCTTGACACGGTTACCACGCAACTGAACCATCCCTCTGGAGAAGAAGAGGTCCCACGTGGATTCTTCATTTATTCTCCTTCGTTGCCAACGAGAACCTAAGCGAATTAAGCTTACAGGAATAAGAAGGCTTGTAAGTTTTCAACTTTACCGATTGAAGACGTGGGTTTAACACGTAACCAAAAAACCATGGAGTTTCAAGGAGACGCAATTTTCCCTCCAGTCGACTAGTGACGGTCCGTCATAATTTTTCTACCTTTCTACCACGGAGGCCACCAAGGAAGAAAACAGACTGCTCCACTCCCAAGGCTTCGTTCAACCATATTCCCTTTTTATTTTGCCATAACTGCCATAACTGCTGGTTTGATTCCATACACACCCACTGCTGTTTTATTTATTTTGTTTAGTTAGATATTTTACCCTTTTGTGTAGAACTTTGCATGCTAGATTAGGTGAAGATAGCGGATTGTATCAGGCTGTTGATTTAATAAATATTCACGTAGATAAAGAGAAGTCGTTTTGTTTATTTTGTGCAAGAGTGATTTGTCAGTCAAAATAAGGTTAAAGTTCCACACGTTTCGGCAGAAACGGTTGATTATGACATCTCTGGTAATAGTTATCAATTATTACTGAGTATTTAACGGTTGTAATTATCAAAGGCGTTGAGCCACAATTGCAACTCCAGAAGACATCTCTGGTTTCGATTCATAAATGAGGATTTTTGGTTAAGAAATTAATTTTCTCAAATTATGATTTTTAATTATAATTATTGATAAATATTAATTAATCAATAATCATAATCCTAACACCAAGTTGATGATCTTTCACTGTGTCTTCTGAAACTCAATGGTTGTCCATTTTTTCTGCTGTGTCTCTCTATGCTTTCACTTCATGAATGCAGTCGAGGAGTTTTTGTGTCAAGTCTGATAATAACCTACTGCATTAAGTGGGGTTCAAGCTGTACAACTCTGAGCTGTTGTGAGCTTGATCTGGTGATCATCATTTCTAGTTGTTGCCAAAGATCTTCATTAAGTAATTTATTATTTGCTTAAAACTAAAATCATTGACATCTTCCAGAACATGATTATTTTATCCTCAGTAATTGAGACAGCATTGAAAGTAACTGTAGAACCTGATCTGTGTTTGGACTGTTTTAATGCAGCTGAGCTTTCTGAGTTATCAAAAATATTAACTTCGTCTAAATCTTCAACTTGTATAATGCACCCAATCCCAACCAAATTATTGATTACCAGCCCCATTTTAGATATGAATAATTTATCCTTAGTAACTGGATCAGTACCACAGGCTTTTAAGGTTGCTGCGATTAAACCATAACTTAAGAAACCTTCGCTTTATCAAGATGACTTAATAAATTACAAACCTGTATCCAATCTTACGTTTTTATCTAAAATTCTTGAGAAAATAGCTTCCAATAAAGTGTGTGAGCATTTACACAGCAATGACCTGTTTAAAGAATTTCAGTCAGGTTTCAGAGCTCATCATAGCACTGAAACAGTTCTGCTGAAAGTCACTAATGATATTCTTATTGCCTCAGATAATGGACATGTGTCTGTACTTGTCCTGTTAGATCTCAGTGCTGCATTTGGTACAGTCGATCACAATATTCTCTTAGAAAGGCTGCAACATGCTGTAGGGATCAGGGAAACAGCACTAGGCTGGTTTAAATCGTATATGTCTGAGAGATTCCAGTTTGTTCATGTAAATGATAAATCATCTTCAAACTCCAGGGTTAATTGTGGAGTAACACAGGGTTATTTATCTATAAATCCTGACAAGCCCAACCAGTTAGATAGACTACAGGCATGTCTTGAAGACATAAAAACCTGGATGACTTTCAATTTTTCGGCTTCTAAATTCAGACAAATCAGAAGTTGTTGTCTTTGGAGCGGAGTCTTTGAAAAAGAAACAGCTTAGTCAGTCAATTAATATGGAATAAATTCAGAATAGAATTTAAATTCTCCTCATATATAAAGTCCTTAATGATCTAGCTCCATCATACATTTGAGGTCTGATTGTTCCATCTATTCCTAACAGAGCACTTCGTTCTCAGACTGCAGGTTTACTGGTGGTTCCTAGGGTCTCTAGAAGTAGAATGGGAGGCAGATCCTTTAGTTATCAGGCCCCTCTTCTGTGGAACCAGCTGCCAGTTTTAGTCCATGAGGCAGACACCCTGTCTACTTTTAAGGCTAGGCTTAAAACTTTCCGGTTTGGTAAAGCTTAAAGTTAGAGTGGCTTAGGTTATCCTG